>JAFBJY010000181.1:0-52500 GCA_016801885.1 Toxotes chatareus | reverse complement strand
GCCCGTACCCGAAAATAGGGGGTACAAGGTGGTTTCATGTCTCTACGACCTTCCGTTCCCGAGATATGCACCTTTTTATCGAAGTTATCGTCCTAACCCTAACCCTAACCCTAACCCTAACCTAATCTGGCGACTTATAGGTGGTTTTCATCCCTCTTAACCTAACCCCTAACCCTAACCCCTAACCCTAACCCTAACCCATATGAGACTGTTTTTCATGTCTCTAGCGTGTGCCCTGAATAATGCCACACAGTACAAATCACAGAAACACACTTGAAAACTCTGCAAATATGCTTCTTCTTATGTAAAATAGTGTTTCCATGCTGGAAACAGTCTTATTTATACAGCCAACAACACATTTGATACAAATCTCCGACTGTCATTTCAGCTCAAGCGGTACCAACTTTCAAGCCCGTCCTGGCCATATGAGACTGTTTTTCACAGCGTGTGCCCCGAAAATGCCACACAGTACAAATCACAGAAACATGGTTTTCAACTCTAACCCAAATGCTTCTTCTAATGTAAAATAGTGTTTCCATGCTGGAAACAGTCTTATTTTGACGCCAACAGCACATTTGATACAAAGCTGTCATTTCAGCTCAAACGGTAAAATTTCACCGTTCCTGGCCATATGAGACTGTTTTTCACAGCGTTTGCCCTGAAAGTGCCAGGTACTGCAGATGAAAAGAAACACACGGAAAACTCTGCGAAATGCTTCTTCTAATGTAAAATAGTGTTTCCATGCTGGAAACAGTCTTATTTTGACGCCAGCAACATATTTTAGAAACACCGTTCATTTCAGCACTAACTGACTGAAACTTGCCGTTTTAAGCGTTTACAGCCATTCTCTGTGTGTCTGGGACACAGCGTGTGCCCTGAAAATGCCACACAGTACAAATCACAGAAACATACTTGAAAACTCTGCGAAATGCTTCTTCTAATGTAAAATAGTGTTTCCATGCTGGAAACAGTCTTATTTTGACGCCAGCAGCACATTTGATACAAAGCTGTCATTTCAGCTCAAACGGTAAAATTTCACCGTTCCTGGCCATATGAGACTGTTTTTCACAACGCTTGCCCTGAAAGTGCCAGGTACTGCAGATGAAAGAAACACACGGGAAAACTCTGCGAAATGCTTCTTCTAATGTAAAATAGTGTTTCCATGCTGGAAACAGTCTTATTTTGACGCCAGCAACATATTTTAGAAACACCGTTCATTTCAGCACTAACTGACTGAAACTTGCCGCTTTAAGCGCTTATAGCCATTCTCTGTGTGTTCAGACACAGCGTGTGCCCTGAAAATGCCACACAGTACAAATCACAGAAACATACTTGAAAACTCTGCGAAATGCTTCTTCTAATCGTAAAATAGTGTTTCCATGCTGGAAACAGTCTTATTTTGACGCCAGCAGCACATTTGATACAAAGCTGTCATTTCAGCTCAAACGGTAAAATTTCACCGTTCCTGGCCATATGAGACTGTTTTTCACAACGTTGCCCTGAAAGTGCCAGGTACTGCAGATGAAAGAAACACACGGGAAAACTCTGCGAAATGCTTCTTCTAATGTAAAATAGTGTTTCCATGCTGGAAACAGTCTTATTTTGACGCCAGCAACATATTTTAGAAACACCGCTCATTTCAGCACTAACTGACTGAAACTTGCCGCTTTTAAGCGTTTACAGCCATTCTCTGTGTGTTCAGGACACAGCGTGTGCCCTGAAAATGCCACACAGTACAAATCACAGAAACATACTTGAAAACTCTGCGAAATGCTTCTTCTAATGTAAAATAGTGTTTCCATGCTGGAAACAGTCTTATTTTGACGCCAGCAGCACATTTGATACAAAGCTGTCATTTCAGCTCAAACGGTAAAATTTCACCGTTCCTGGCCATATGAGACTGTTTTTCACAACGTTTGCCCTGAAAGTGCCAGGTACTGCAGATGAAAGAAACACACGGGAAAACTCTGCAAAATGCTTCTTCTAATGTAAAATAGTGTTTCCATGCTGGAAACAGTCTTATTTTGACGCCAGCAACATATTTTAGAAACACCGTCATTTCAGCACTAACTGACTGAAACTTGCCGCTTTTAAGCGCCATAGCCATTCTCTGTGTGTTCTGGGACACAGCGTGTGCCCTGAAAATGCCACACAGTACAAATCACAGAAACATACTTGAAAACTCTGCGAAATGCTTCTTCTAATGTAAAATAGTGTTTCCATGCTGGAAACAGTCTTATTTTGACGCCAGCAGCACATTTGATACAAAGCTGTCATTTCAGCTCAAACGGTAAAATTTCACCGCTTCCTGGCCATATGAGACTGTTTTTCACAACGTTTGCCCTGAAAGTGCCAGGTACTGCAGATGAAAGAAACACACTTGGAAAACTCTGCAAAATGCTTCTTCTAATGTAAAATAGTGTTTCCATGCTGGAAACAGTCTTATTTTGACGCCAGCAGCACATTTGATACAAAGCTGTTCATTTCAGCTCAAACTGACTGAAACTTGCCGTTTTAAGCCATATACAGACATTCTTTTTCACAGCGTGTGCCCTGAAAATGCCACACAGTACAAATCACAGAAACATACTTGAAAACTCTGCGAAATGCTTCTTCTAATGTAAAATAGTGTTTCCATGCTGGAAACAGTCTTATTTTGACGCCAGCAGCACATTTGATACAAAGCTGTCATTTCAGCTCAAACGGTAAAATTTCACCGTTCCTGGCCATATGAGACTGTTTTTCACAACGTTTGCCCTGAAAGTGCCAGGTACTGCAGATGAAAGAAACATACGGAAAAACTCTGCAAAATGCTTCTTCTAATGTAAAATAGTGTTTCCATGCTGGAAACAGTCTTATTTTGACGCCAGCAGCACATTTGATACAAAGCTGTTCATTTCAGCTCAAACGGTAAAATTTCACCGTTCCTGGCCATATGAGACTGTTTTTGTGACACAGCGTGTGCCCTGAAAATGCCACACAGTACAAATCACAGAAACATACTTGAAAACTCTGCGAAATGCTTCTTCTAATGTAAAATAGTGTTTCCATGCTGGAAACAGTCTTATTTTGACGCCAGCAGCACATTTGATACAAAGCTGTCATTTCAGCTCAAACGGTAAAATTTCACCGTTCCTGGCCATATGAGACTGTTTTTCACAACGTTTGCCCTGAAAGTGCCAGGTACTGCAGATGAAAGAAACACACGGAAAACTCTGCAAAATGCTTCTTCTAATGTAAAATAGTGTTTCCATGCTGGAAACAGTCTTATTTTTGACGCCAGCAGCATATTTGATACAAAGCTGTTCATTTCAGCTCAAACGGTAAAATTTCACCGTTTAAGCGTTTACAGCCATATGAGTCTGGGACACAGCGTGTGCCCTGAAAATGCCACACAGTACAAATCACAGAAACATACTTGAAAACTCTGCGAAATGCTTCTTCTAATGTAAAATAGTGTTTCCATGCTGGAAACAGTCTTATTTTGACGCCAGCAGCACATTTGATACAAAGCTGTCATTTCAGCTCAAACGGTAAAATTTCACCGTTCCTGGCCATATGAGACTGTTTTTCACAACGTTTGCCCTGAAAGTGCCAGGTACTGCAGATGAAAGAAACACACGGAAAACTCTGCGAAATGCTTCTTCTAATGTAAAATAGTGTTTCCATGCTGGAAACAGTCTTATTTTGACGCCAGCAACATATTTTAGAAACACCGTTCATTTCAGCACTAACTGACTGAAACTTGCCGTTTTAAGCGTTTATGAGCCATTCTCTGTGTGTCTGGGACACAGCGTGTGCCCTGAAAATGCCACACAGTACAAATCACAGAAACATACTTGAAAACTCTGCGAAATGCTTCTTCTAATGTAAAATAGTGTTTCCATGCTGGAAACAGTCTTATTTTGACGCCAGCAGCACATTTGATACAAAGCTGTCATTTCAGCTCAAACGGTAAAATTTCACCGTTCCTGGCCATATGAGACTGTTTTTCACAACGTGTGCCCTGAAAATGCCAGGTACTACAGATCACAAGAAACATACGGAAAAACTCTGCGAAATGCTTCTTCTAATGTAAAATAGTGTTTCCATGCTGGAAACAGTCTTATTTTGACGCCAGCAACATATTTTTTATAAACACTGTCATTTCAGCTCAAACGGACTGAAACTTGCACCGTTCCTGGCCATATGAGACTGTTTGTTCACAACGTGTGCCCTGAAAGTGCCACACAGTACAAATCACAGAAACATACTTGAAAACTCTGCGAAATGCTTCTTCTAATGTAAAATAGTGTTTCCATGCTGGAAACAGTCTTATTTTGACGCCAGCAGCACATTTGATACAAAGCTGTCATTTCAGCTCAAACGGTAAAATTTTTACCGTTCCTGGCCATATGAGACTGTTTTTCACAGCGTGCCCTGAAAATGCCACACAGTACAAATCACAGAAACATACTTGAAAAACTCTGCGAAATGCTTCTTCTATCGTAAAATAGTGTTTCCATGCTGGAAACAGTCTTATTTTGACGCCAGCAGCATATTTGATACAAAGCTGTTCATTTCAGCTCAAACGGTAAAATTTCACCGTTCCTGGCCATATGAGACTGTTTTTCACAACGTTTGCCCTGAAAATGCCAGGTACTGCAGATGAAAGAAACATACTTGAAAACTCTGCGAAATGCTTCTTCTAATGTAAAATAGTGTTTCCATGCTGGAAACAGTCTTATTTTGACGCCAGCAACATATTTTAGATACAAAGCTGTCATTTCAGCTCAAACGACTGAAAATTTCACCGTTCCAGGCCATATCTCTGTGTGTTGGGACACAGCGTGTGCCCTGAAAATGCCACACAGTACAAATCACAGAAACATACTTGAAAACTCTGCGAAATGCTTCTTCTAATCGTAAAATAGTGTTTCCATGCTGGAAACAGTCTTATTTTGACGCCAGCAGCACATTTGATACAAAGCTGTCATTTCAGCTCAAACGGTAAAATTTCACCGTTCCTGGCCATATGAGACTGTTTTTCACAACGTTTGCCCTGAAAGTGCCAGGTACTGCAGATGAAAGAAACACACGGAAAAACTCTGCAAAATGCTTCTTCTAATGTAAAATAGTGTTTCCATGCTGGAAACAGTCTTATTTTGACGCCAGCAACATATTTTAGAAACACCGTTCATTTCAGCACTAACTGACTGAAACTTGCCGTTTTAAGCGTTTACAGCCATTCTCTGTGTGTTGGGACACAGCGTGTGCCCTGAAAATGCCACACAGTACAAATCACAGAAACATACTTGAAAACTCTGCGAAATGCTTCTTCTAATGTAAAATAGTGTTTCCATGCTGGAAACAGTCTTATTTTGACGCCAGCAGCACATTTGATACAAAGCTGTCATTTCAGCTCAAACGGTAAAATTTCACCGTTCCTGGCCATATGAGACTGTTTTTCACAACGTTTGCCCTGAAAGTGCCAGGTACTGCAGATGAAAGAAACACACGGGAAAAACTCTGCGAAATGCTTCTTCTAATGTAAAATAGTGTTTCCATGCTGGAAACAGTCTTATTTTGACGCCAGCAACATATTTTAGAAACACCGTTCATTTCAGCACTAACTGACTGAAACTTGCTGCGTTTTAAGCGTTTATAGCCATTCTCTGTGTGTTCAGACAGCGTGCCCTGAAAATGCCACACAGTACAAATCACAGAAACATACTTGAAAACTCTGCGAAATGCTTCTTCTATGTAAAATAGTGTTTCCATGCTGGAAACAGTCTTATTTTGACGCCAGCAGCACATTTGATACAAAGCTGTCATTTCAGCTCAAACGGTAAAATTTCACCGTTCCTGGCCATATGAGACTGTTTTTCACAACGTTTGCCCTGAAAGTGCCAGGTACTGCAGATGAAAGAAACACACGGGAAAACTCTGCGAAATGCTTCTTCTAATGTAAAATAGTGTTTCCATGCTGGAAACAGTCTTATTTTGACGCCAGCAACATATTTTAGAAACACCGTTCATTTCAGCACTAACTGACTGAAACTTGCCGTTTTAAGCGTTTACAGCCATTCTCTGTGTGTCTCAGACACAGCGTGTGCCCTGAAAATGCCACACAGTACAAATCACAGAAACATACTTGAAAACTCTGCGAAATGCTTCTTCTAATGTAAAATAGTGTTTCCATGCTGGAAACAGTCTTATTTTGACGCCAGCAGCACATTTGATACAAAGCTGTCATTTCAGCTCAAACGGTAAAATTTCACCGTTCCTGGCCATATGAGACTGTTTTTCACAACGTTTGCCCTGAAAGTGCCAGGTACTGCAGATGAAAGAAACACGGGAAAACTCTGCAAAATGCTTCTTCTATGTAAAATAGTGTTTCCATGCTGGAAACAGTCTTATTTTGACGCCAGCAACATATTTTAGAAACACCGTTCATTTCAGCACTAACTGACTGAAACTTGCCGTTTTAAGCGTTTACAGCCATTCTCTGTGTTTTCTGGGGACACAGCGTGTGCCCTGAAAATGCCACACAGTACAAATCACAGAAACATACTTGAAAAAACTGCGAAATGCTTCTTCTAATGTAAAATAGTGTTTCCATGCTGGAAACAGTCTTATTTTGACGCCAGCAGCACATTTGATACAAAGCTGTCATTTCAGCTCAAACGGTAAAATTTCACCGTTCCTGGCCATATGAGACTGTTTTTCACAGCGTGTGCCCTGAAAATGCCACACAGTACAAATCACAGAAACATACTTGAAAAACTCTGCGAAATGCTTCTTCTATCAAAATAGTGTTTCCATGCTGGAAACAGTCTTATTTTGACGCCAGCAGCACATTTGATACAAAGCTGTCATTTCAGCTCAAACGGTAAAATTTTCACCGTTCCTGGCCATATGAGACTGTTTTTCACAACGTGTGCCCTGAAAATGCCACACAGTACAAATCACAGAAACATACTTGAAAACTCTGCGAAATGCTTCTTCTAATGTAAAATAGTGTTTCCATGCTGGAAACAGTCTTATTTTGACGCCAGCAGCATATTTGATACAAAGCTGTCATTTCAGCTCAAACGGTAAAATTTCACCGTTCCTGGCCATATGAGACTGTTTTGTCACAACGTTTGCCCTGAAAGTGCCAGGTACTGCAGATGACAGAAACATACTTGAAAACTCTGCAAAATGCTTCTTCTAATGTAAATAGTGTTTCCATGCTGGAAACAGTCTTATTTTGACGCCAGCAGCACATTTGATACAAAGCTGTCATTTCAGCTCAAACGGTAAAATTTCACCGTTCCTGGCCATATGAGACTGTTTTTTCACAGCGTGTGCCCTGAAAATGCCACACAGTACAAATCACAGAAACATACTTGAAAACTCTGCGAAATGCTTCTTCTTTTGATGTAAAATAGTGTTTCCATGCTGGAAACAGTCTTATTTTGACGCCAGCAGCACATTTGATACAAAGCTGTCATTTCAGCTCAAACGGTAAAATTTCACCGTTCCTGGCCATATGAGACTGTTTTTCACAACGTTTGCCCTGAAAGTGCCAGGTACTGCAGATGAAAGAAACACACGGGAAAACTCTGCAAAATGCTTCTTCTAATGTAAATAGTGTTTCCATGCTGGAAACAGTCTTATTTTGACGCCAGCAACATATTTTAGAAACACCGTTCATTTCAGCACTAACTGACTGAAACTTGCTGCTAACTTTAAGCGTTTTTATAGCCATTCTCTGTGTGTTGGGACACAGCGTGTGCCCTGAAAATGCCACACAGTACAAATCACAGAAACATACTTGAAAACTCTGCGAAATGCTTCTTCTAATGTAAAATAGTGTTTCCATGCTGGAAACAGTCTTATTTTGACGCCAGCAGCACATTTGATACAAAGCTGTCATTTCAGCTCAAACGGTAAAATTTCACCGTTCCTGGCCATATGAGACTGTTTTTCACAGCGTTTGCCCTGAAAAATGCCAGGTACTGCAAATGAACAGAAACATACTTGAAAACTCTGCAAAATGCTTCTTCTAATGTAAAATAGTGTTTCCATGCTGGAAACAGTCTTATTTTGACGCCAGCAACATATTTTAGAAACACCGTGTCATTTCAGCACTAACGGTGAAATTTCACCGTTCCTGGCCATATGAGCCATTCTTTTTCACAACGCGTGTGCCCTGAAAATGCCACACAGTACAAATCACAGAAACATACTTGAAAACTCTGCGAAATGCTTCTTCTAATGTAAAATAGTGTTTCCATGCTGGAAACAGTCTTATTTTGACGCCAGCAGCACATTTGATACAAAGCTGTCATTTCAGCTCAAACGGTAAAATTTCACCGTTCCTGGCCATATGAGACTGTTTTCACAGCGTGTGCCCTGAAAATGCCACACAGTACAAATCACAGAAACATACTTGAAAACTCTGCAAATGCTTCTTCTAATGTAAAATAGTGTTTCCATGCTGGAAACAGTCTTATTTTGACGCCAGCAGCACATTTGATACAAAGCTGTCATTTCAGCTCAAACGGTAAAATTTCACCGTTCCTGGCCATATGAGACTGTTTTTCACAACGTTTGCCCTGAAAGTGCCAGGTACTGCAGATGAAAGAAACATACGGGAAAACTCTGCAAAATGCTTCTTCTAATGTAAAATAGTGTTTCCATGCTGGAAACAGTCTTATTTTGACGCCAGCAGCATATGATACAAACACTGTCATTTCAGCTCAAACGGTAAAATTTCACCGTTCCTGGCCATATGAGACTGTGTTTTCACACACGTTTGCCCTGAAAATGCCAGGTAGTACAGATCACAGAAACACACTTGAAAACTCTGCAAAATGCTTCTTCTAATGTAAAATAGTGTTTCCATGCTGGAAACAGTCTTATTTTGACGCCAGCAACATATTTTAGAAACACCGTTCATTTCAGCACTAACTGACTGAAACTTCACCGTTTTAAGCGTTTCCAGCCATATGAGACTGTTTTTCACAGCGTGTGCCCTGAAAATGCCACACACTACAAATCACAGAAACATACTTGAAAACTCTGCAAATGCTTCTTCTAATGTAAAATAGTGTTTCCATGCTGGAAACAGTCTTATTTTGACGCCAGCAGCACATTTGATACAAAGCTGTCATTTCAGCTCAAACGGTAAAATTTCACCGTTCCTGGCCATATGAGACTGTTTTTCACAACGTTTGCCCTGAAAGTGCCAGGTACTGCAGATGAAAGAAACACACTTGAAAAACTCTGCAAAATGCTTCTTCTAATGTAAAATAGTGTTTCCATGCTGGAAACAGTCTTATTTTGACGCCAGCAGCATATTTTATACAACAGCTGTCATTTCAGCTCAAACGGACTGAAATTTCACCGTTTTAAGCCATTTGAGACCATTCTCTGTGTGTCTGGGACACAGCGTGTGCCCTGAAAATGCCACACAGTACAAATCACAGAAACATACTTGAAAACTCTGCGAAATGCTTCTTCTATCAAAATAGTGTTTCCATGCTGGAAACAGTCTTATTTTGACGCCAGCAACATATTTTAGAAACACTGTTCATTTCAGCTCAAACGGACTAAAATTTCACCGTTCCTGGCCATATGAGACTGTTTTTCACAACGTTTGCCCTGAAAGTGCCAGGTACAAATCAGATGAAACATACTTGAAAACTCTGCAAAATGCTTCTTCTAATGTAAAATAGTGTTTCCATGCTGGAAACAGTCTTATTTTGACGCCAGCAGCACATTTGATACAAAGCTGTCATTTCAGCTCAAACGGTAAAATTTCACCGTTCCTGGCCATATGAGACTGTTTTTCACAACGTTTGCCCTGAAAGTGCCAGGTACTGCAGATGAAAGAAACACACGGAAAAACTCTGCAAAATGCTTCTTCTATGTAAAATAGTGTTCACTCCAGACTGATTCACTTGGTGGAGCTGTAGAGATGATCACATTGCTTGACTGGACTTCAAGTAAATAAGAATAGCTGATATTGGCACATTAATTATATATAATCTTCAGTTTCAGATGTCAATAATTTCATTCTTAATCACAATTCAAGCTATGGCACCTTTTAGTTAAATTTGTACTCAATTCAATTTCTATCTTTTCCCTTTGGCTTTCTTACATGTAGATGACTGATGTTTGACAGCAAAACCTTACTTTTAATAATAGACACAATTTTGGACTTAAGAGCAGGGATACATCATGATTCTTAGCAACAAACCCTCTTCCAGTTCAAATTAAATCCCAATAAAAACTCAGGTTTCGCTGTGCCTGCTGAGCTAATGAGTCATCGTTAAATATTACCCGAAAGCCTGCTTCACACAGTGTTTAAAGCGTGTGTGCTACTGTAACTGCAGCACAACCTGCCATGTTGAGCTTGCAAAACAGAGGAAAACCGCTTCTGACTTAGGTAATTCTCTGCAATGTCATATCACTAACGCGTAAATATAATGCCATAACGCAGTAACTTGACAACTATAAACAATGGGCTTTTGCCCAACAGTTTTCTAACCTGGAGGGGTTTTATATCGTGTGTTGGCAATCGCTTCTGTCCTGAAAGTGACAGGGCTAATGCAGGCAGTTAGCGTTAGCTTAATTCAACCAGTTTTTCGCTAGCTAACGCTATAAAAAACAGTGCAGTCTGCCAAGCCCCACAACCCGGGTAGTATTCCGTGATAAAACGCCATTTCGTTAAGATAAATAAAATAACGTGAACTACAGTCACCATCAAAATAAAGAATCACTATACTTACCAAAATGCTGGTTTTAGCAGCCTCTTTTCACCGCTTCTATTGCCTGCTTTCTGTCTGTTGGCAACATGCATATTCTTTAAATTAAACGTAAACCCAGTCTGATAGCATAGACAAATTATATTGCAGCGAAGTTGGTCGTTTGAATAACATTTGAATTTTGTAGCTTAATAACGTGGTTTGCCCTGAAAGTGCCAGGTACTGCAGATGACAGAAACACACGGGAAAACTCTGCAAAATGAAGCATTAATGATGCAAACCTGTCATTTCAGCTCAAACGGTAAAATTTGACCGTTCCTGCCAATACGAGACTGTTTTTCACAACGTTTGCCCTGAAAGTGCCAGGTACTGCAGATGACAGAAACACACGGAAAACTGCGGTAAAATTTGACAGGTTTGCCCCGAACACAGATGACAGAAACACGGGAAAACTCTGCAAATGAAGCATTAATGATGCAAACCTGTCATTTCAGCTCAAACGGTAAAATTTGACCGTTCCTGCCAATACTGTTTTTTTTTACAACGTTTGCCCTGAAAGTGCCAGGTACTGCAGATGACAGAAACACACGGGAAAACTCTGCAAAATGCTTCTTCTAATGTAAAATAGTGTTTCCATGCTGGAAAAAGTCTTATTTCTACGCCGGCAGCACATTTGATGCAAACCTGTCATTTCAGCTCAAACGGTAAAATTTGACCGTTCCTGCCAATAGGAGACTGTTTTTCACAACGTTTGCCCCGAAAGTGCCAGGTACTGCAGATGACAGAAACACACGGGAAAACTCTGCAAAATGCTTCTTCTAATGTAAAATAGTGTTTCCATGCTGGAAAAAGTCTTATTTCTACGCCGGCAGCACATTTGATGCAAACCTGTCATTTCAGCTCTAACGGTAAAATTTGACCGTTCCTGCCAATACGAGACTGTTTTTCACAACGTTTGCCCTGAAAGTGCCAGGTACTGCAGATGACAGAAACACACGGGAAAACTCTGCAAAATGCTTCTTCTAATGTAAAATAGTGTTTCCATGCTGGAAAAAGTCTTATTTCTACGCCGGCAGCACATTTGATGCAAACCTGTCATTTCAGCTCAAACGGTAAAATTTGACCGTTCCTGCCAATACGAGACTGTTTTTCACAACGTTTGCCCTGAAAGTGCCAGGTACTGCAGATGACAGAAACACACGGGAAAACTCTGCAAAATGCTTCTTCTAATGTAAAATAGTGTTTCCATGCTGGAAAAAGTCTTATTTCTACGCCGGCAGCACATTTGATGCAAACCTGTCATTTCAGCTCAAACGGTAAAATTGACCGTTCCTGCCAATACGAGACTGTTTTTCACAACGTTTGCCCTGAAAGTGCCAGGTACTGCAGATGACAGAAACACACGGAAAACTCTGCAAAATGCTTCTTCTAATGATGCAAACCTGTCATTTCAGCTCAAACGGTAAAATTTGACCGTTCCTGCCAATACGAGACTGTTTTTCACAACGTTTGCCCTGAAAGTGCCAGGTACTGCAGATGACAGAAACACACGGGAAAACTCTGCAAAATGCTTCTTCTAATGTAAAATAGTGTTTCCATGCTGGAAAAAGTCTTATTTCTACGCCGGCAGCACATTTGATGCAAACCTGTCATTTCAGCTCAAACGGTAAAATTTGACCGTTCCTGCCAATACGAGACTGTTTTTCACAACGTTTGCCCTGAAAGTGCCAGGTACTGCAGATGACAGAAACACACGGGAAAACTCTGCAAAATGCTTCTTCTAATGATGCAAACCTGTCATTTCAGCTCAAACGGTAAAATTTGACCGTTCCTGCCAATACGAGACTGTTTTTCACAACGTTTGCCCCGAAAGTGCCAGGTACTGCAGATGACAGAAACACACGGGAAAACTCTGCAAAATGCTTCTTCTAATGTAAAATAGTGTTTCCATGCTGGAAAAAGTCTTATTTCTACGCCGGCAGCACATTTGATGCAAACCTGTCATTTCAGCTCAAACGGTAAAATTGACCGTTCCTGCCAATACGAGACTGTTTTTCACAACGTTTGCCCTGAAAGTGCCAGGTACTGCAGATGACAGAAACACACGGGAAAACTCTGCAAAATGCTTCTTCTAATGATGCAAACCTGTCATTTCAGCTCAAACGGTAAAATTTGACCGTTCCTGCCAATACGAGACTGTTTTTCACAACGTTTGCCCTGAAAGTGCCAGGTACTGCAGATGACAGAAACACACGGGAAAACTCTGCAAAATGCTTCTTCTAATGTAAAATAGTGTTTCCATGCTGGAAAAAGTCTTATTTCTACGCCGGCAGCACATTTGATGCAAACCTGTCATTTCAGCTCAAACGGTAAAATTTGACCGTTCCTGCCAATACGAGACTGTTTTTCACAACGTTTGCCCTGAAAGTGCCAGGTACTGCAGATGACAGAAACACACGGGAAAACTCTGCAAAATGCTTCTTCTAATGTAAAATAGTGTTTCCATGCTGGAAAAAGTCTTATTTCTACGCCGGCAGCACATTTGATGCAAACCTGTCATTTCAGCTCAAACGGTAAAATTTGACCGTTCCTGCCAATACGAGACTGTTTTTCACAACGTTTGCCCTGAAAGTGCCAGGTACTGCAGATGACAGAAACACACGGAAAACTCTGCAAAATGCTTCTTCTAATGTAAAATAGTGTTTCCATGCTGGAAAAAGTCTTATTTCTACGCCGGCAGCACATTTGATGCAAACCTGTCATTTCAGCTCAAACGGTAAAATTTGACCGTTCCTGCCAATACGAGACTGTTTTTCACAACGTTTGCCCTGAAAGTGCCAGGTACTGCAGATGACAGAAACACACGGGAAAACTCTGCAAAATGCTTCTTCTAATGATGTGCAAACGTGTCATTTCAGCTCAAACGGTAAAATTTGACCGTTCCTGCCAATACGAGACTGTTTTTCACAACGTTTGCCCCGAAAGTGCCAGGTACTGCAGATGACAGAAACACACGGGAAAACTCTGCAAAATGCTTCTTCTAATGTAAAATAGTGTTTCCATGCTGGAAAAAGTCTTATTTCTACGGCGGCAGCACATTTGATGCAAACCTGTCATTTCAGCTCAAACGGTAAAATTTGACCGTTCCTGCCAATACGAGACTGTTTTTCACAACGTTTGCCCTGAAAGTGCCAGGTACTGCAGATGACAGAAACACACGGGAAAACTCTGCAAAATGCTTCTTCTAATGATGTGCAAACGTGTCATTTCAGCTCAAACGGTAAAATTTGACCGTTCCTGCCAATACGAGACTGTTTTTCACAACGTTTGCCCCGAAAGTGCCAGGTACTGCAGATGACAGAAACACACGGGAAAACTCTGCAAAATGCTTCTTCTAATGTAAAATAGTGTTTCCATGCTGGAAAAAGTCTTATTTCTACGCCGGCAGCACATTTGATGCAAACCTGTCATTTCAGCTCAAACGGTAAAAATTGACCGTTCCTGCCAATACGAGACTGTTTTTCACAACGTTTGCCCTGAAAGTGCCAGGTACTGCAGATGACAGAAACACACGGGAAAACTCTGCAAAATGCTTCTTCTAATGATGCAAACCTGTCATTTCAGCTCAAACGGTAAAATTTGACCGTTCCTGCCAATACGAGACTGTTTTTCCACAACGTTTGCCCTGAAAGTGCCAGGTACTGCAGATGACAGAAACACACGGGAAAACTCTGCAAAATGCTTCTTCTAATGTAAAATAGTGTTTCCATGCTGGAAAAAGTCTTATTTCTACGCCGGCAGCACATTTGATGCAAACCTGTCATTTCAGCTCAAACGGTAAAATTTGACCGTTCCTGCCAATACGAGACTGTTTTTCACAACGTTTGCCCTGAAAGTGCCAGGTACTGCAGATGACAGAAACACACGGGAAAACTCTGCAAAATGCTTCTTCTAATGATGCAAACCTGTCATTTCAGCTCAAACGGTAAAATTTGACCGTTCCTGCCAATAAGAGACTGTTTTTCACAACGTTTGCCCTGAAAGTGCCAGGTACTGCAGATGACAGAAACACACGGGAAAACTCTGCAAAATGCTTCTTCTAATGATGCAAACCTGTCATTTCAGCTCAAACGGTAAAATTTGACCGTTCCTGCCAATACGAGACTGTTTTTCACAACGTTTGCCCCGAAAGTGCCAGGTACTGCAGATGACAGAAACACACGGGAAAACTCTGCAAAATGCTTCTTCTAATGTAAAATAGTGTTTCCATGCTGGAAAAAGTCTTATTTCTACGCCGGCAGCACATTTGATGCAAACCTGTCATTTCAGCTCAAACGGTAAAATTGACCGTTCCTGCCAATACGAGACTGTTTTTCACAACGTTTGCCCTGAAAGTGCCAGGTACTGCAGATGACAGAAACACACGGGAAAACTCTGCAAAATGCTTCTTCTAATGATGCAAACCTGTCATTTCAGCTCAAACGGTAAAATTTGACCGTTCCTGCCAATACGAGACTGTTTTTCACAACGTTTGCCCTGAAAGTGCCAGGTACTGCAGATGACAGAAACACACGGGAAAACTCTGCAAAATGCTTCTTCTAATGTAAAATAGTGTTTCCATGCTGGAAAAAGTCTTATTTCTACGCCGGCAGCACATTTGATGCAAACCTGTCATTTCAGCTCAAACGGTAAAATTTGACCGTTCCTGCCAATACGAGACTGTTTTTCACAACGTTTGCCCTGAAAGTGCCAGGTACTGCAGATGACAGAAACACACGGGAAAACTCTGCAAAATGCTTCTTCTAATGTAAAATAGTGTTTCCATGCTGGAAAAAGTCTTATTTCTACGCCGGCAGCACATTTGATGCAAACCTGTCATTTCAGCTCAAACGGTAAAATTTGACCGTTCCTGCCAATACGAGACTGTTTTTCACAACGTTTGCCCTGAAAGTGCCAGGTACTGCAGATGACAGAAACACACGGGAAAACTCTGCAAAATGCTTCTTCTAATGATGTGCAAACGTGTCATTTCAGCTCAAACGGTAAAATTTGACCGTTCCTGCCAATACGAGACTGTTTTTCACAACGTTTGCCCCGAAAGTGCCAGGTACTGCAGATGACAGAAACACACGGGAAAACTCTGCAAAATGCTTCTTCTAATGTAAAATAGTGTTTCCATGCTGGAAAAGTCTTATTTCTACGCCGGCAGCACATTTGATGCAAACCTGTCATTTCAGCTCAAACGGTAAAATTTGACCGTTCCTGCCAATACGAGACTGTTTTTCACAACGTTTGCCCTGAAAGTGCCAGGTACTGCAGATGACAGAAACACACGGGAAAACTCTGCAAAATGCTTCTTCTAATGATGCAAACCTGTCATTTCAGCTCAAACGGTAAAATTTGACCGTTCCTGCCAATACGAGACTGTTTTTCACAACGTTTGCCCTGAAAGTGCCAGGTACTGCAGATGACAGAAACACACGGGAAAACTCTGCAAAATGCTTCTTCTAATGTAAAATAGTGTTTCCATGCTGGAAAAAGTCTTATTTCTACGCCGGCAGCACATTTGATGCAAACCTGTCATTTCAGCTCAAACGGTAAAATTTGACCGTTCCTGCCAATACGAGACTGTTTTTCACAACGTTTGCCCTGAAAGTGCCAGGTACTGCAGATGACAGAAACACACGGAAAAACTCTGCAAAATGCTTCTTCTAATGATGCAAACCTGTCATTTCAGCTCAAACGGTAAAATTTGACCGTTCCTGCCAATACGAGACTGTTTTTCACAACGTTTGCCCTGAAAGTGCCAGGTACTGCAGATGACAGAAACACACGGGAAAACTCTGCAAAATGCTTCTTCTAATGTAAAATAGTGTTTCCATGCTGGAAAAAGTCTTATTTCTACGCCGGCAGCACATTTGATGCAAACCTGTCATTTCAGCTCAAACGGTAAAATTTGACCGTTCCTGCCAATACGAGACTGTTTTTCACAACGTTTGCCCTGAAAGTGCCAGGTGCTGCAGATGACAGAAACACACGGGAAATCTCTGCAAAATGCTTCTTCTAATGTAAAATAGTGTTTCCATGCTGGAAAAAGTCTTATTTCTACGCCGGCAGCACATTTGATGCAAACCTGTCATTTCAGCTCAAACGGTAAAATTGACCGTTCCTGCCAATACGAGACTGTTTTTCACAACGTTTGCCCTGAAAGTGCCAGGTACTGCAGATGACAGAAACACACGGGAAAACTCTGCAAAAGCTTCTTCTAATGATGCAAACCTGTCATTTCAGCTCAAACGGTAAAATTTGACCGTTCCTGCCAATACGAGACTGTTTTTCACAACGTTTGCCCTGAAAGTGCCAGGTACTGCAGATGACAGAAACACACGGGAAAACTCTGCAAAATGCTTCTTCTAATGATGCAAACCTGTCATTTCAGCTCAAACGGTAAAATTTGACCGTTCCTGCCAATACGAGACTGTTTTTCACAACGTTTGCCCCGAAAGTGCCAGGTACTGCAGATGACAGAAACACACGGGAAAACTCTGCAAAATGCTTCTTCTAATGTAAAATAGTGTTTCCATGCTGGAAAAAGTCTTATTTCTACGCCGGCAGCACATTTGATGCAAACCTGTCATTTCAGCTCAAACGGTAAAAATTGACCGTTCCTGCCAATAGGAGACTGTTTTTCACAACGTTTGCCCCGAAAGTGCCAGGTACTGCAGATGACAGAAACACACGGGAAAACTCTGCAAAATGCTTCTTCTAATGTAAAATAGTGTTTCCATGCTGGAAAAAGTCTTATTTCTACGCCGGCAGCACATTTGATGCAAACCTGTCATTTCAGCTCAAACGGTAAAATTTGACCGTTCCTGCCAATACGAGACTGTTTTTCAGAACGTTTGCCCTGAAAGTGCCAGGTAATGCAGATGACAGAAACACACGGGAAAACTCTGCAAAATGAAGCATTAATGATGCAAACCTGTCATTTCAGCTCAAACGGTAAAAATTGACCGTTCCTGCCAATACGAGACTGTTTTTCACAACGTTTGCCCTGAAAGTGCCAGGTACTGCAGATGACAGAAACACACGGGAAAACTCTGCAAAATGAAGCATTAATGATGCAAACCTGTCATTTCAGCTCAAACGGTAAAAATTGACCGTTCCTGCCAATACGAGACTGTTTTTCACAACGTTTGCCCTGAAAGTGCCAGGTACTGCAGATGACAGAAACACACGGGAAAACTCTGCAAAATGAAGCATTAATGATGCAAACCTGTCATTTCAGCTCAAACGGTAAAATTTGACCGTTCCTGCCAATACGAGACTGTTTTTCACAACGTTTGCCCTGAAAGTGCCAGGTACTGCAGATGACAGAAACACACGGGAAAACTCTGCAAAATGCTTCTTCTAATGTAAAATAGTGTTTCCATGCTGGAAAAAGTCTTATTTCTACGCCGGCAGCACATTTGATGCAAACCTGTCATTTCAGCTCAAACGGTAAAAATTGACCGTTCCTGCCAATACGAGACTGTTTTTCACAACGTTTGCCCTGAAAGTGCCAGGTACTGCAGATGACAGAAACACACGGGAAAACTCTGCAAAAAGCTTCTTCTAATGATGCAAACCTGTCATTTCAGCTCAAACGGTAAAATTTGACCGTTCCTGCCAATACGAGACTGTTTTTCACAACGTTTGCCCTGAAAGTGCCAGGTACTGCAGATTACAGAAACACACGGGAAAACTCTGCAAAATGCTTCTTCTAATGATGCAAACCTGTCATTTCAGCTCAAACGGTAAAATTTGACCGTTCCTGCCAATACGAGACTGTTTTTCACAACGTTTGCCCCGAAAGTGCCAGGTACTGCAGATGACAGAAACACACGGGAAAACTCTGCAAAATGCTTCTTCTAATGTAAAATAGTGTTTCCATGCTGGAAAAAGTCTTATTTCTACGCCGGCAGCACATTTGATGCAAACCTGTCATTTCAGCTCAAACGGTAAAAATTGACCGTTCCTGCCAATACGAGACTGTTTTTTCACAACGTTTGCCCTGAAAGTGCCAGGTACTGCAGATGACAGAAACACACGGGAAAACTCTGCAAAATGCTTCTTCTAATGATGCAAACCTGTCATTTCAGCTCAAACGGTAAAATTTGACCGTTCCTGCCAATACGAGACTGTTTTTCACAACGTTTGCCCTGAAAGTGCCAGGTACTGCAGATGACAGAAACACACGGAAAACTCTGCAAAATGCTTCTTCTAACGTAAAATAGTGTTTCCATGCTGGATAAAGTTTTATTTTGACGCCGGCAGCACATTTGATGCAAACCTGTCATTTCAGCTCTAACCTTAGAGTTTTAGCGCTTCCAGCCCATATGAGACTGTTTTTCACAACGTTTGCCCTGAAAGTGCCAGGTACTGCAGATGACAGAAACACACGGGAAAACTCTGCAAAATGCTTCTTCTAATGTAAAATAGTGTTTCCATGCTGGAAAATGTCTTATTTTGACGCCGGCAGCACATTTGATGCAAACCTGTCATTTCAGCTCTAACCTTAGAGTTTTAGCGCTTCCAGCCCATATGAGACTGTTTTTCACAACGTTTGCCCTGAAAGTGCCAGGTACTGCAGATGACAGAAACACACGGGAAAACTCTGCAAAATGCTTCTTCTAATGTAAAATAGTGTTTCCATGCTGGATAAAGTCTTATTTTGACGCCGGCAGCACATTTGATGCAAACCTGTCATTTCAGCTATAACCTTAGAGTTTTAGCGCTTCCAGCCCATA
Organism: Toxotes chatareus; assembly: GCA_016801885.1. Lineage (NCBI taxonomy): Eukaryota > Metazoa > Chordata > Actinopteri > Toxotidae > Toxotes > Toxotes chatareus. The sequence continues at coordinate 32,975 of JAFBJY010000181.1, read as the reverse complement.
TGAGACTGTTTTTCACAACGTTTGCCCTGAAAGTGCCAGGTACTGCAGATGACAGAAACACACGGGAAAACTCTGCAAAATGCTTCTTCTAATGTAAAATAGTGTTTCCATGCTGGATAAAGTCTTATTTTGACGCCGGCAGCACATTTGATGCAAACCTGTCATTTCAGCTCTAACCTTAGAGTTTTAGCGCTTCCAGCCCATATGAGACTGTTTTTCACAACGTTTGCCCTGAAAGTGCCAGGTACTGCAGATGACAGAAACACACGGGAAAACTCTGCAAAATGCTTCTTCTAATGTAAAATAGTGTTTCCATGCTGGATAAAGTCTTATTTTGACGCCGGCAGCACATTTGATGCAAACCTGTCATTTCAGCTCAAACGGTCAAATTTGACCGTTCCTGCCAATATGAGACTGTTTTTCACAACGTTTGCCCTGAAAGTGCCAGGTACTGCAGATGACAGAAACACACGGGAAAACTCTGCAAAATGCTTCTTCTAATGTAAAATAGTGTTTCCATGCTGGATAAAGTCTTATTTTGACGCCGGCAGCACATTTGATGCAAACCTGTCATTTCAGCTCAAACGGTCAAATTTGACCGTTCCTGCCAATATGAGACTGTTTTTCACAACGTTTGCCCTGAAAGTGCCAGGTACTGCAGATGACAGAAACACACGGGAAAACTCTGCAAAATGCTTCTTCTAATGTAAAATAGTGTTTCCATGCTGGAAAATGTCTTATTTTGACGCCGGCAGCACATTTGATGCAAACCTGTCATTTCAGCTCTAACCTTAGAGTTTTAGCGCTTCCAGCCCATATGAGACTGTTTTTCACAACGTTTGCCCTGAAAGTGCCAGGTACTGCAGATGACAGAAACACACGGGAAAACTCTGCAAAATGCTTCTTCTAATGTAAAATAGTGTTTCCATGCTGGATAAAGTCTTATTTTGACGCCGGCAGCACATTTGATGCAAACCTGTCATTTCAGCTCAAACGGTAAAATTTGACCGTTCCTGCCAATATGAGATTGTTTTTCAGAACGTTTGCCCTGAAAGTGCCAGGTACTGCAGATGACAGAAACACACGGGAAAACTCTGCAAAATGCTTCTTCTAATGTAAAATAGTGTTTCCATGCTGGATAAAGTCTTATTTTGACGCCAGCAGCACATTTGATACAAAGCTGTCATTTCAGCTCAAACGGTAAAATTTCACCGTTCCTGGCCATATGAGACTGTTTTTCACAACGTTTGCCCTGAAAGTGCCAGGTACTGCAGATGAAAGAAACACACGGGAAAACTCTGCGAAATGCTTCTTCTAATGTAAAATAGTGTTTCCATGCTGGAAACAGTCTTATTTTGACGCCAGCAACATATTTTAGAAACACCGTTCATTTCAGCACTAACTGACTGAAACTTGCCGTTTTAAGCGTTTACAGCCATTCTCTGTGTGTCTGGGACACAGCGTGTGCCCTGAAAATGCCACACAGTACAAATCACAGAAACATACTTGAAAACTCTGCGAAATGCTTCTTCTAATGTAAAATAGTGTTTCCATGCTGGAAACAGTCTTATTTTGACGCCAGCAGCACATTTGATACAAAGCTGTCATTTCAGCTCAAACGGTAAACTTTCACCGTTCCTGGCCATATGAGACTGTTTTTTCACAGCGTGTGCCCTGAAAATGCCACACAGTACAAATCACAGAAACATACTTGAAAACTCTGCGAAATGCTTCTTCTAATGTAAAATAGTGTTTCCATGCTGGAAACAGTCTTATTTTGACGCCAGCAGCACATTTGATACAAAGCTGTCATTTCAGCTCAAACGGTAAAATTTCACCGTTCCTGGCCATATGAGACTGTTTTTCACAACGTTTGCCCTGAAAGTGCCAGGTACTGCAGATGAAAGAAACACACGGGAAAACTCTGCGAAATGCTTCTTCTAATGTAAAATAGTGTTTCCATGCTGGAAACAGTCTTATTTTGACGCCAGCAACATATTTTAGAAACACCGTTCATTTCAGCACTAACTGACTGAAACTTGCCGTTTTAAGCGTTTCCAGCCATTCTCTGTGTGTCTGGGACACAGCGTGTGCCCTGAAAATGCCACACAGTACAAATCACAGAAACATACTTGAAAACTCTGCGAAATGCTTCTTCTAATGTAAAATAGTGTTTCCATGCTGGAAACAGTCTTATTTTGACGCCAGCATCACATTTGATACAAAGCTGTCATTTCAGCTCAAACGGTAAAATTTCACCGTTCCTGGCCATATGAGACTGTTTTTCACAACGTTTGCCCTGAAAGTGCCAGTTACTGCAGATGAAAGAAACACACGGGAAAACTCTGCAAAATGCTTCTTCTAATGTAAAATAGTGTTTCCATGCTGGAAACAGTCTTATTTTGACGCCAGCAGCACATTTGATACAAAGCTGTCATTTCAGCTCAAACGGTAAAATTTCACCGTTCCTGGCCATATGAGACTGTTTTTCACAACGTTTGCCCTGAAAGTGCCAGGTACTGCAGATGAAAGAAACACACGGGAAAACTCTGCAAAATGCTTCTTCTAATGTAAAATAGTGTTTCCATGCTGGAAACAGTGTTATTTTGACGCCAGCAACATATTTTAGAAACACCGTTCATTTCAGCACTAACTGACTGAAACTTGCCGTTTTAAGCGTTTCCAGCCATTCTCTGTGTGTCTGGGACACAGCGTGTGCCCTGAAAATGCCACACAGTACAAATCACAGAAACATACTTGAAAACTCTGCGAAATGCTTCTTCTAATGTAAAATAGTGTTTCCATGCTGGAAACAGTCTTATTTTGACGCCAGCAGCACATTTGATACAAAGCTGTCATTTCAGCTCAAACGGTAAAATTTCACCGTTCCTGGCCATATGAGACTGTTTTTCACAGCGTGTGCCCTGAAAATGCCACACAGTACAAATCACAGAAACATACTTGAAAACTCTGCAAAATGCTTCTTCTAATGTAAAATAGTGTTTCCATGCTGGAAACAGTCTTATTTTGACGCCAGCAGCACATTTGATACAAAGCTGTCATTTCAGCTCAAACGGTAAAATTTCACCGTTCCTGGCCATATGAGACTGTTTTTCACAACGTTTGCCCTGAAAGTGCCAGGTACTGCAGATGAAAGAAACACACGGGAAAACTCTGCGAAATGCTTCTTCTAATGTAAAATAGTGTTTCCATGCTGGAAACAGTCTTATTTTGACGCCAGCAACATATTTTAGAAACACCGTTCATTTCAGCACTAACTGACTGAAACTTGCCGTTTTAAGCGTTTACAGCCATTCTCTGTGTGTCTGGGACACAGCGTGTACCCTGAAAATGCCACACAGTACAAATCACAGAAACATACTTGAAAACTCTGCGAAATGCTTCTTCTAATGTAAAATAGTGTTTCCATGCTGGAAACAGTCTTATTTTGACGCCAGCAGCACATTTGATACAAAGCTGTCATTTCAGCTCAAACGGTAAAATTTCACCGTTCCTGGCCATATGAGACTGTTTTTCACAACGTTTGCCCTGAAAGTGCCAGGTACTGCAGATGAAAGAAACACACACGAAAAAACTCTGCGAAATGCTTCTTCTAATGTAAAATAGTGTTTCCATGCTGGAAACAGTCTTATTTTGACGCCAGCAACATATTTTAGAAACACCGTTCATTTCAGCACTAACTGACTGAAACTTGCCGTTTTAAGCGTTTACAGCCATTCTCTGTGTGTCTGGGACACAGCGTGTGCCCTGAAAATGCCACACAGTACAAATCACAGAAACATACTTGAAAACTCTGCGAAATGCTTCTTCTAATGTAAAATAGTGTTTCCATGCTGGAAACAGTCTTATTTTGACGCCAGCAGCACATTTGATACAAAGCTGTCATTTCAGCTCAAACGGTAAACTTTCACCGTTCCTGGCCATATGAGACTGTTTTTCACAGCGTGTGCCCTGAAAATGCCACACAGTACAAATCACAGAGAAACATACTTGAAAACTCTGCGAAATGCTTCTTCTAATGTAAAATAGTGTTTCCATGCTGGAAACAGTCTTATTTTGACGCCAGCAGCACATTTGATACAAAGCTGTCATTTCAGCTCAAACGGTAAAATTTCACCGTTCCTGGCCATATGAGACTGTTTTTCACAACGTTTGCCCCGAAAGTGCCAGGTACTGCAGATGAAAGAAACACACGGGAAAACTCTGCAAAATGCTTCTTCTAATGTAAAATAGTGTTTCCATGCTGGAAACAGTCTTATTTCTACGACGCCAGCAACATATTTTGAAACACTGTCATTTCAGCTCAAACGGTAAACTTTGACCTTCCCCTTTTAAGCGTTTACAGCCAGACTCTTTTTCACAACGTTTGCCCTGAAAATGCCAGGTACTGCAATGACAGAAACATACGGGAAAACTCTGCGAAATGCTTCTTCTAATGTAAAATAGTGTTTCCATGCTGGAAACAGTCTTATTTCTACGCCAGCAGCACATTTGATGCAAACCTGTCATTTCAGCTCAAACGGTAAAATTTGACCGTTCCTGCCAATACGAGACTGTTTTTCACAACGTTTGCCCTGAAAGTGCCAGGTACTGCAGATGACAGAAACACACGGGAAAACTCTGCAAAATGCTTCTTCTAATGTAAAATAGTGTTTCCATGCTGGAAAAAGTCTTATTTCTACGCCGGCAGCACATTTGATGCAAACCTGTCATTTCAGCTCAAACGGTAAAAATTTGACCGTTCCTGCCAATACGAGACTGTTTTTCACAACGTTTGCCCTGAAAGTGCCAGGTACTGCAGATGACAGAAACACACGGAAAACTCTGCAAAATGCTTCTTCTAATGTAAAATAGTGTTTCCATGCTGGAAAAAGTCTTATTTCTACGCCGGCAGCACATTTGATGCAAACCTGTCATTTCAGCTCAAACGGTAAAATTTGACCGTTCCTGCCAATACGAGACTGTTTTTCACAACGTTTGCCCTGAAAGTGCCAGGTACTGCAGATGACAGAAACACACGGGAAAACTCTGCAAAATGCTTCTTCTAATGTAAAATAGTGTTTCCATGCTGGAAAAAGTCTTATTTCTACGCCGGCAGCACATTTGATGCAAACCTGTCATTTCAGCTCAAACGGTAAAAATTTGACCGTTCCTGCCAATACGAGACTGTTTTTCACAACGTTTGCCCTGAAAGTGCCAGGTACTGCAGATGACAGAAACACACGGGAAAACTCTGCAAAATGCTTCTTCTAATGTAAAATAGTGTTTCCATGCTGGAAAAAGTCTTATTTCTACGCCGGCAGCACATTTGATGCAAACCTGTCATTTCAGCTCAAACGGTAAAATTTGACCGTTCCTGCCAATACGAGACTGTTTTTCACAACGTTTGCCCTGAAAGTGCCAGGTACTGCAGATGACAGAAACACACGGGAAAACTCTGCAAAATGCTTCTTCTAATGTAAAATAGTGTTTCCATGCTGGAAAAAGTCTTATTTCTACGCCGGCAGCACATTTGATGCAAACCTGTCATTTCAGCTCAAACGGTAAAATTTGACCGTTCCTGCCAATACGAGACTGTTTTTCACAACGTTTGCCCTGAAAGTGCCAGGTACTGCAGATGACAGAAACACACGGGAAAACTCTGCAAAATGCTTCTTCTAATGTAAAATAGTGTTTCCATGCTGGAAAAAGTCTTATTTCTACGCCGGCAGCACATTTGATGCAAACCTGTCATTTCAGCTCAAACGGTAAAATTGACCGTTCCTGCCAATACGAGACTGTTTTTCACAACGTTTGCCCTGAAAGTGCCAGGTACTGCAGATGACAGAAACACACGGGAAAACTCTGCAAAATGCTTCTTCTAATGTAAAATAGTGTTTCCATGCTGGAAAAAGTCTTATTTCTACGCCGGCAGCACATTTGATGCAAACCTGTCATTTCAGCTCAAACGGTAAAAATTGACCGTTCCTGCCAATACGAGACTGTTTTTCACAACGTTTGCCCTGAAAGTGCCAGGTACTGCAGATGACAGAAACACACGGGAAAACTCTGCAAAATGCTTAGTGTTTCTTCTAATGATGCAAACCTGTCATTTCAGCTCAAACGGTAAAATTGACCGTTCCTGCCAATACGAGACTGTTTTTCACAACGTTTGCCCTGAAAGTGCCAGGTACTGCAGATGACAGAAACACACGGAAAACTCTGCAAAATGCTTCTTCTAATGTAAAATAGTGTTTCCATGCTGGAAAAAGTCTTATTTCTACGCCGGCAGCACATTTGATGCAAACCTGTCATTTCAGCTCAAACGGTAAAATTTGACCGTTCCTGCCAATACGAGACTGTTTTTCACAACGTTTGCCCTGAAAGTGCCAGGTACTGCAGATGACAGAAACACACGGGAAAACTCTGCAAAATGCTTCTTCTAATGTAAAATAGTGTTTCCATGCTGGAAAAAGTCTTATTTCTACGCCGGCAGCACATTTGATGCAAACCTGTCATTTCAGCTCAAACGGTAAAATTGACCGTTCCTGCCAATACGAGACTGTTTTTCACAACGTTTGCCCTGAAAGTGCCAGGTACTGCAGATGACAGAAACACACGGGAAAACTCTGCAAAATGCTTCTTTAATGATAAAAACCTGTCATTTCTGCTCAAATAAAATTTCTACGCCGACACATTCAAACCTGCCAAGCTCAAGACTTGACCGTTCCTGCCAATACGAGACTGTTTTTCACAACGTTTGCCCTGAAAGTGCCAGGTACTGCAGATGACAGAAACACACGGGAAAACTCTGCAAAATGAAGCATTAATGATGATGCAAACCTGTCATTTCAGCTCAAACGGTAAAAATGATGCAAACCTTGACCGTTCCTGCCAATACGAGACTGTTTTTCACACAACGTTTGCCCTGAAAGTGCCAGGTACTGCAGATGACAGAAACACACGGGAAAACTCTGCAAAATGAAGCATTAATGATGCAAACCTGTCATTTCAGCTCAAACGGTAAAATTTGACCGTTCCTGCCAATACGAGACTGTTTTTCACAACGTTTGCCCTGAAAGTGCCAGGTACTGCAGATGACAGAAACACACGGGAAAACTCTGCAAAATGCTTCTTCTAATGTAAAATAGTGTTTCCATGCTGGAAAAAGTCTTATTTCTACGCCGGCAGCACATTTGATGCAAACCTGTCATTTCAGCTCAAACGGTAAAAATTGACCGTTCCTGCCAATACGAGACTGTTTTTCACAACGTTTGCCCTGAAAGTGCCAGGTACTGCAGATGACAGAAACACACGGGAAAACTCTGCAAAAAGCTTCTTCTAATGATGCAAACCTGTCATTTCAGCTCAAACGGTAAAATTTGACCGTTCCTGCCAATACGAGACTGTTTTTCACAACGTTTGCCCTGAAAGTGCCAGGTACTGCAGATTACAGAAACACACGGGAAAACTCTGCAAAATGCTTCTTCTAATGATGCAAACCTGTCATTTCAGCTCAAACGGTAAAATTTGACCGTTCCTGCCAATACGAGACTGTTTTTCACAACGTTTGCCCCGAAAGTGCCAGGTACTGCAGATGACAGAAACACACGGGAAAACTCTGCAAAATGCTTCTTCTAATGTAAAATAGTGTTTCCATGCTGGAAAAAGTCTTATTTCTACGCCGGCAGCACATTTGATGCAAACCTGTCATTTCAGCTCAAACGGTAAAAATTGACCGTTCCTGCCAATACGAGACTGTTTTTCACAACGTTTGCCCTGAAAGTGCCAGGTACTGCAGATGACAGAAACACACGGGAAAACTCTGCAAAATGCTTCTTCTAATGATGCAAACCTGTCATTTCAGCTCAAACGGTAAAATTTGACCGTTCCTGCCAATACGAGACTGTTTTTCACAACGTTTGCCCTGAAAGTGCCAGGTACTGCAGATGACAGAAACACACGGGAAAACTCTGCAAAATGCTTCTTCTAACGTAAAATAGTGTTTCCATGCTGGATAAAGTCTTATTTTGACGCCGGCAGCACATTTGATGCAAACCTGTCATTTCAGCTCTAACCTTAGAGTTTTAGCGCTTCCAGCCCATATGAGACTGTTTTTCACAACGTTTGCCCTGAAAGTGCCAGGTACTGCAGATGACAGAAACACACGGGAAAACTCTGCAAAATGCTTCTTCTAATGTAAAATAGTGTTTCCATGCTGGAAAATGTCTTATTTTGACGCCGGCAGCACATTTGATGCAAACCTGTCATTTCAGCTCTAACCTTAGAGTTTTAGCGCTTCCAGCCCATATGAGACTGTTTTTCACAACGTTTGCCCTGAAAGTGCCAGGTACTGCAGATGACAGAAACACACGGGAAAACTCTGCAAAATGCTTCTTCTAATGTAAAATAGTGTTTCCATGCTGGATAAAGTCTTATTTTGACGCCGGCAGCACATTTGATGCAAACCTGTCATTTCAGCTCAAACGGTCAAATTTGACCGTTCCTGCCAATATGAGACTGTTTTTCACAACGTTTGCCCTGAAAGTGCCAGGTACTGCAGATGACAGAAACACACGGAAAACTCTGCAAAATGCTTCTTCTAATGTAAAATAGTGTTTCCATGCTGGATAAAGTCTTATTTTGACGCCGGCAGCACATTTGATGCAAACCTGTCATTTCAGCTCAAACGGTCAAATTTGACCGTTCCTGCCAATATGAGACTGTTTTTCACAACGTTTGCCCTGAAAGTGCCAGGTACTGCAGATGACAGAAACACACGGGAAAACTCTGCAAAATGCTTCTTCTAATGTAAAATAGTGTTTCCATGCTGGAAAATGTCTTATTTTGACGCCGGCAGCACATTTGATGCAAACCTGTCATTTCAGCTCTAACCTTAGAGTTTTAGCGCTTCCAGCCCATATGAGACTGTTTTTCACAACGTTTGCCCTGAAAGTGCCAGGTACTGCAGATGACAGAAACACACGGGAAAACTCTGCAAAATGCTTCTTCTAATGTAAAATAGTGTTTCCATGCTGGATAAAGTCTTATTTTGACGCCGGCAGCACATTTGATGCAAACCTGTCATTTCAGCTCAAACGGTAAAATTTGACCGTTCCTGCCAATATGAGATTGTTTTTCAGAACGTTTGCCCTGAAAGTGCCAGGTACTGCAGATGACAGAAACACACGGGAAAACTCTGCAAAATGCTTCTTCTAATGTAAAATAGTGTTTCCATGCTGGATAAAGTCTTATTTTGACGCCGGCAGCACATTTGATGCAAACCTGTCATTTCAGCTCAAACGGTCAAATTTGACCGTTCCTGCCAATATGAGACTGTTTTTCACAACGTTTGCCCTGAAAGTGCCAGGTACTGCAGATGACAGAAACACACGGGAAAACTCTGCAAAATGCTTCTTTTAATGTAAAATAGTGTTTCCATGCTGGATAAAGTATTATTTTGACGCCGGCAGCACATTTGATGCAAACCTGTCATTTCAGCTCTAACCTTAGAGTTTTAGCGCTTCCAGCCCATATGAGACTGTTTTTCACAACGTTTGCCCTGAAAGTGCCAGGTACTGCAGATGACAGAAACACACGGGAAAACTCTGCAAAATGCTTCTTCTAATGTAAAATAGTGTTTCCATGCTGGAAAATGTCTTATTTTGACGCCAGCAGCACATTTGATGCAAACCTGTCATTTCAGCTCAAACGGTAAAATTTGACCGTTCCTGCCAATATGAGATTGTTTTTGACAACGTTTGCCCTGAAAGTGCCAGGTACTGCAGATGACAGAAACACACGGGAAAACTCTGCAAAATGCTTCTTCTAATGTAAAATAGTGTTTCCATGCTGGAAAATGTCTTATTTTGACGCCGGCAGCACATTTGATGCAAACCTGTCATTTCAGCTCTAACCTTAGAGTTTTAGCGCTTCCAGCCCATATGAGACTGTTTTTCACAACGTTTGCCCTGAAAGTGCCAGGTACTGCAGATGACAGAAACACACGGGAAAACTCTGCAAAATGCTTCTTCTAATGTAAAATAGTGTTTCCATGCTGGATAAAGTCCTATTTTGACGCCGGCAGCACATTTGATGCAAACCTGTCATTTCAGCTCAAACGGTAAACTTTGACCTTTCCTGCCAATGTGAGACTGTTTTTCACAACGTTTGCCCTGAAAGTGCCAGGTACTGCAGATGACAGAAACACACGGGAAAACTCTGCAAAATGCTTCTTCTAATGTAAAATAGTGTTTCCATGCTGGAAAATGTCTTATTTTGACGCCGGCAGCACATTTGATGCAAACCTGTCATTTCAGCTCTAACCTTAGAGTTTTAGCGCTTCCAGCCCATATGAGACTGTTTTTCACAACGTTTGCCCTGAAAGTGCCAGGTACTGCAGATGACAGAAACATACGGGAAAACTCTGCAAAATGCTTCTTCTAATGTAAAATAGTGTTTCCATGCTGGATAAAGTCTTATTTTGACGCCGGCAGCACATTTGATGCAAACCTGTCATTTCAGCTCTAACCTTAGAGTTTTAGCGCTTCCAGCCCATATGAGACTGTTTTTCACAACGTTTGCCCTGAAAGTGCCAGGTACTGCAGATGACAGAAACACACGGGAAAACTCTGCAAAATGCTTCTTCTAATGTAAAATAGTGTTTCCATGCTGGAAAATGTCTTATTTTGACGCCGGCAGCACATTTGATGCAAACCTGTCATTTCAGCTCTAACCTTAGAGTTTTAGCGCTTCCAGCCCATATGAGACTGTTTTTCACAACGTTTGCCCTGAAAGTGCCAGGTACTGCAGATGACAGAAACACACGGGAAAACTCTGCAAAATGCTTCTTCTAATGTAAAATAGTGTTTCCATGCTGGATAAAGTCCTATTTTGACGCCGGCAGCACATTTGATGCAAACCTGTCATTTCAGCTCAAACGGTCAAATTTGACCGTTCCTGCCAATATGAGACTGTTTTTCACAACGTTTGCCCTGAAAGTGCCAGGTACTGCAGATGACAGAAACACACGGGAAAACTCTGCAAAATGCTTCTTCTAATGTAAAATAGTGTTTCCATGCTGGATAAAGTCTTATTTTGACGCCGGCAGCACATTTGATGCAAACCTGTCATTTCAGCTCAAACGGTAAAATTTGACCGTTCCTGCCAATATGAGATTGTTTTTCAGAACGTTTGCCCTGAAAGTGCCAGGTACTGCAGATGACAGAAACACACGGAAAAACTCTGCAAAATGCTTCTTCTAATGTAAAATAGTGTTTCCATGCTGGATAAAGTCTTATTTTGACGCCGGCAGCACATTTGATGCAAACCTGTCATTTCAGCTCAAACGGTCAAATTTGACCGTTCCTGCCAATATGAGACTGTTTTTCACAACGTTTGCCCTGAAAGTGCCAGGTACTGCAGATGACAGAAACACACGGGAAAACTCTGCAAAATGCTTCTTTTAATGTAAAATAGTGTTTCCATGCTGGATAAAGTATTATTTTGACGCCGGCAGCACATTTGATGCAAACCTGTCATTTCAGCTCTAACCTTAGAGTTTTAGCGCTTCCAGCCCATATGAGACTGTTTTTCACAACGTTTGCCCTGAAAGTGCCAGGTACTGCAGATGACAGAAACACACGGGAAAACTCTGCAAAATGCTTCTTCTAATGATGCAAACCTGTCATTTCAGCTCAAACGGTAAAATTTGACCGTTCCTGCCAATACGAGACTGTTTTTCACAACGTTTGCCCTGAAAGTGCCAGGTACTGCAGATGACAGAAACACACGGGAAAACTCTGCAAAATGCTTCTTCTAACGTAAAATAGTGTTTCCATGCTGGATAAAGTCTTATTTTGACGCCGGCAGCACATTTGATGCAAACCTGTCATTTCAGCTCTAACCTTAGAGTTTTAGCGCTTCCAGCCCATATGAGACTGTTTTTCACAACGTTTGCCCTGAAAGTGCCAGGTACTGCAGATGACAGAAACACACGGGAAAACTCTGCAAAATGCTTCTTCTAATGTAAAATAGTGTTTCCATGCTGGATAAAGTCTTATTTTGACGCCGGCAGCACATTTGATGCAAACCTGTCATTTCAGCTCAAACGGTCAAATTTGACCGTTCCTGCCAATATGAGACTGTTTTTCACAACGTTTGCCCTGAAAGTGCCAGGTACTGCAGATGACAGAAACACACGGGAAAACTCTGCAAAATGCTTCTTCTAATGTAAAATAGTGTTTCCATGCTGGAAAATGTCTTATTTTGATGCCGACAGCACATTTGATGCAAACCTGTCATTTCAGCTCTAACCTTAGAGTTTTAGCGCTTCCAGCCCATATGAGACTGTTTTTCACAACGTTTGCCCTGAAAGTGCCAGGTACTGCAGATGACAGAAACACACGGGAAAACTCTGCAAAATGCTTCTTCTAATGTAAAATAGTGTTTCCATGCTGGATAAAGTCTTATTTTGACGCCGGCAGCACATTTGATGCAAACCTGTCATTTCAGCTCTAACCTTAGAGTTTTAGCGCTTCCAGCCCATATGAGACTGTTTTTCACAACGTTTGCCCTGAAAGTGCCAGGTATTGCAGATGACAGAAACACACGGGAAAACTCTGCAAAATGCTTCTTCTAATGTAAAATAGTGTTTCCATGCTTGAAAATGTCTTATTTTGACGCCGGCAGCACATTTGATGCAAACCTGTCATTTCAGCTCTAACCTTAGAGTTTTAGCGCTTCCAGCCCATATGAGACTGTTTTTCACAACGTCTACCCTGATAATGCCAGATACTGCAGATGACAGAAACACACGGGAAAACTCTGCAAAATACTTCTTCTAATGTAAAATAGTGTTTCCATGCTGGAAAAAGTCTTATTTTCACGCCAGCAACATATTTTAGACACAACGTTCATTTCAGCTCTAACTGACTGAAACTTACCGTTTTAAGCGTTTCCAGCCATTCTGTGCGTCTTGTCCCAGCGTGTGCCCTGAAAAGTCCACATCCTACAAATCACAGAATCATACTGGAAAACTCTGCAAAATACTTCTTCTAGTTGACAACACTCTTTCCATGCTGGAAAAAGTCTGATTTTGACGCCGGCAGCACATTTGATGCACCCCTGTCTTTTCAGCTCTAACATTACACTTTTAGCGCTTCCAGCCCATATGAGACTGTTTTTCACAACGTCTGCCCTGATAATGCCAGATACTGCAGATGACAGAAACACACGGGAAAACTCTGCAAAATGCTTCTTCTAATGTAAAATAGTGTTTCCATGCTGGAAAATGTCTTATTTTGACGCCGGCAGCACATTTGATGCAAACCTGTCATTTCAGCTCTAACCTTAGAGTTTTAGCGCTTCCAGCCCATATGAGACTGTTTTTCACAACGTTTGCCCTGAAAGTGCCAGGTATTGCAGATGACAGAAACACACGGGAAAACTCTGCAAAATGCTTCTTCTAATGTAAAATAGTGTTTCCATGCTGGAAAATGTCTTATTTTGACGCCGGCAGCACATTTGATGCAAACCTGTCATTTCAGCTCTAACCTTAGAGTTTTAGCGCTTCCAGCCCATATGAGACTGTTTTTCACAACGTCTACCCTGATAATGCCAGATACTGCAGATGACAGAAACACACGGGAAAACTCTGCAAAATGCTTCTTCTAATGTAAAATAGTTTTTCCATGCTGGAAAAAGTCTTATTTTCACGCCAGCAACATATTTTAGACACACCGTTCATTTCAGCTCTAACTCACTGAAACTTACCGTTTTAAGCGTTTCCAGCCATTCTGTGTGTCTTGTCCCAGCGTGTGCCCTGAAAAGTCCACATCCTACAAATCACAGAAACATACTGGAAAACTCTGCAAAATACTTCTTCTAGTTGACAACACTGTTTCCATGCTGGAAAAAATCTGATTTCGACGCCGGCAGCACATTTGATGCACCCCTGTCTTTTCAGCTCTAACATTACACTTTTAGCGCTTCCAGCCCATATGAGCCTGTTTTTCACAACGTCTTCCCTGATAATGCCAGATACTGCAGATGACAGAAACACACTGGAAAACTCTGCAAAATGCTTCTTCTAATGTAAAATAGTGTTTCCATGCTGGAAAAAGTCTGATTTTGACGCCGACAGCACATTTGATGCACCCCTGTCTTTTCAGCTCTAACATTACACTTTTAGCGCTTCCAGCCCATATGAGACGGTTTTTCACAACGTCTGCCCTGATAATGCCAGATACTGCAGATGACAGAAACACACGGGAAAACTCTGCAAAATGCTTCTTCTAATGTAAAATACTGTTTCCATGCTGGAAAAAGTCTTATTTTCACGCCAGCAACATATTTTAGACACAACGTTCATTTCAGCTCTAACTGACTGAAACTTACCGTTTTAAGGGTTTCCAGCCATTCTGTGCGTCTTGTCCCAGCGTGTGCCCTGAAAAGTCCACATCCTACAAATCACAGAATCATACTGGAAAACTCTGCAAAATACTTCTTCTAGTTGACAACAGTGTTTCCATGCTGGAAAAAGTCTAATTTTGACGCCAGCAACACATTTCATTCATTTCAGCTAAAAGCGTTTCCAGCCAAGAGGAGCGACTATATCACGTCTGCTGTGACAATGCCAAATGATAGAAACATACTTGAAAACTCTGCAAAATTCTTCTTCTAGTTGACAACAGTGTTTCCATGCTGGAAAAAGTCTAATTTTGACGCCAGCAACACATTTCAGCTCTAACATTACAGTTATAAGCGTTTCATGCCAACGTCTGCTGTGACAATGCCAAATGATAGAAACACACTTGAAAACTCTGCAAAATACTTCTTCTAGTTGACAACAGTGTTTCCATGCTGGAAAAAGTCTAATTTTGACGCCAGCAACACATTTCATTCATTTCAGCTATAAGCGTTTCCAGCCAAGAGGAGCGACTATATCACGTCTGCTGTGACAATGCCAAATATTACAAATGATAGAAACACACTTGAAAACTCTGCAAAATACTTCTTCTAGTTGACAACAGTGTTTCCATGCTGGAAAAAGTCTAATTTTGACGCCAGCAACACATTTCATTCATTTCAGTTATAAGCGTTTCCAGCCAAGAGGAGCGACTATATCACGTCTGCTGTGACAATGCCAAATATTACACATGATAGAAACACACTTGAAAACTCTGCAAAATACTTCTCTAGTTGACAATAGTATTTCCATTCTTAAAAAAACTCTTATTTTGACGCCAGCTGGTAGTTTCACACTCACCTTTCATTTCAGCTCTAACGTTCCAGTTATTTCAGCCCATGTGAAACGTCTTTTTCACAAAGCCATCCCTTAAAATACCAAATTGCAGATGAGGGAGACACAGTGGAAAACTCACTTTCGTTGTCGGTCATGGCTATCCGCTACAGCTTGACTAAAAAGCTATGTCAGTAAAGTAAAAAAAAAAAAAAAACAGCATTTCTCCTTCTTCGCCATGATTGGTTGGTCACGTTCAAAGGAAGCTGTTTGTTGCCAAGGAAACAAAACAACTTCTCATGCACCTGTTCGCACGCATAGAGCTGCAATTAATAGAATGTGCCCTATATTCTTTAATATGATCTCTCTCGTCTGGCAGATCAACACTTTCTAATCTTTCAAGATCATATATCGTCATATCCTACATCACTACTCTCGAACATGCGTCTTCTAATTGAAAATAGTGTTTCCATACTCCAAAAAAATATTTCAACGCCAGCAGCACATTTCATGCACACCTTTCATTTCAGCTTCTGCGCATTACAGTTATAGCGATTTCAGTCCATATGAATGTGCACTGGAAAACTCTGGAAGATGCTTCTTTTAATTTAAAATAGTGTTTCCATGATGAAAAAACTCTTATTTTGATACCAGCAGCAAGTTTCACACTCACCTTTCATTTCAGTTCTAACGATCCAGTTGTAGCGTTTTAATCCCATCTGAACATCTTTTTCACAAAGCCATCCTTGAAAATACCACTTTGCAGATGAGGGAAACACAGAAGGAAACTCACTTTCGTTGTCGGCTATGGCTACCCGCTACATCTGGACTAACAAAGCGAGGCTAGTGACAATAAAAAAAAAACAGCACTTCTCATACTTCGCCAGGATTGGTTGGTTACGTTCAAGGGAAGGGCGACCTCAGTTGCCAAGGAAACAAAACAACACTAACCGCTAACACCTGGACTAACAAAGCGAGGCTAGTGAAAAAAAAACCAAACAGCGCTGCTCGTACTTCGCCATGATTGGTTGGTCGCGTTCAAAGGAAGCGCGATGTTAGTTGCCCAGAGAAAAAAAACAACTTCTCAGGCATCTGTGCGCACGCTTAGAGCTGCAATTAATAGAATGTGCCCTATAGATCTAATAACGTCATATCCTACACGGTGTAGGATAGGGCGATACACCCTTACTTAAGTGAATTACTGTAAAAATAATTACAGTAATTTACTGGACACGTTTTACAGTTTTTTGCTGTGTATATATTACAGCAATGTATTGTTTTATATTAGAAACAAACATTAATTGTATTTTTGTTTACAATATTATCATGTATTCCATTCAAATTACCTGGCAACCAGGCCTGGACTGGTAATCGGGCATACCGTGCATTTTCCCGGTGGGCCGACAGACCTAGGGGCCGATGCTGTTTTTTTACTTAGAGACCGGCCCAGAATTTAGAGGGCCATGTGCTAAAATAACAGACATATTCTCTGGAGGGGCCTCTGTAGCCTCCACGTCCTCTGCAGCCCAGGTTGAAGGTGAACAGGGAGAGGAGCAGCCAGAGACTTTTGACAGGGAACCCGAGGGACAGAGTGACCAGGGAAGTGTAGCACAGGCACAGCAGGTATCAGGTAGTAATGTTAGGATAATACCGGGACTTGGTGATGGACAGGCATAAAAATCGCTCACCTTTCGGCGAAATTCGCCGTTTTGAAGCCAAAACAGGTGACCTACGCAGTTAGTATGAGATTTTTCTGATTATTATCAAAAGATAAAAATGTACCCTGAAGATACTAAATGTTTTGATGGTTTAGAAAGTTGCACAGTTTTTCCAGGTAGTTCCAAATATTTTTATTTTTAATTTGTTTTTTTAGGTTTTCTATTTATCACTTAATAAATTGTAATACTCTGTCCGTCTTCCTGTCTGGTCAAGCCAGGCTGTTGAGGTAGCAGTTGAGGAGAGAGAAGAGAGAGTGTTATAATATTTCTGAAATCTATTCCAAATATTTGAAGCTGTCATTTACTGGGGGCTCTCCTCTCTCCACTTCCTGGTGGACTGTCAGCCAACGTGCTCCTGACCTTGTGTGCAAGATGCATTTAAAATAAACCATTGAATGTGTAGTTACTGCGAGTTTGCTGGTGTTTTTTTTTTTTTTCCTTTAAATGTTGCACTATGGTTTCCCTAGGCCAAGACGTAACAATAGTAAAATACATCGATTCGGGGAACACATACATAAATTAGTTCATTGTGCACCGCTAATTATGAGAGACCGGTCTAAGCCAAAAATGCCAGGGCCATTTTTTTGTCCCAGTCCAGCCCTGCTGGCAACTAATGTTGCCAATAAATAGCTGTTACTTATTCATAATTCAGTATCTTACTGTAGAATGGGTTCACAGTTAATTTTTTTCACATTTAGCAAATTAGGCACGCTGTGGCTCCTGATAATCCAAAATATATCAACACTACTTTAGATTATCTTGAGCTCTTAAATAAAAAAGTGATGAAAAAACATATTTATTAGGACTCAATACAGTGTTTATTATATTATGCAATTATATTCAATACAGTGTACCAGATTGCACACCAGATGTGTATGAAATGTATTAAACTTAAGGTAACTTTCCTTTTTATTAGCCAATAAGCATATGCATGGAAAGCATAAACCCAGGACAGACTCCACAAGACTATTGCAGCATAGTCATTCATGGTCAACTCAAATGTGTAGCAACGTCAAACATGTAACTTGTAAAAAGCTTATTTTGAAATCACTTTTGTTAAAGAAATACCATGTGCCATTTTCCTTGCAACAGACTCAAAGCCATTCATAGTCCGTTAATCTTTTGAGAAGTGCAGAGACATGAGGGCTGACACTGTTGTTACTCTTCTCGTGCACCTTCCCACTTCCTGGACTGATCCACTTGGTCATCTTTGTACCAGAGGTTGGGTTGATCCCGATGAAGCATCTGAAGTCACAAAATCAGAGAAAAAGACATTTAATGAAATACATTGTTTGAAGAGACAGCAGAACCCATCAAGTTTTGGAGACTAGCTTAACATTTTTCCAAATATGCAAAGCTTCAAAACAAAAATTTGCATTAATTGCAGATGTTCCATCCATGCAAGCTAAAACAGAAAGAAGCTTTGCAATGCAATACAATGGAAATGCAGGGATTTGAATAAAAATTACACCATATGTTATTCATAATGAAAAATGTAACTAAATAATAATCCACTGGCATCCCCTTTGAAGCACTTACCTTTGGATGAATTCAAGTGTGCACGAGGCCTCCTCTTGGTACACCAGATTGAAGATGCAATAGCATGAGAAAAACACTACCACTCCAGCCACACTTTTCTGGTGTGGACCCACAACCACTTGTCCCTCAATGCTAAGCATCCAGCTCATTGGCATGAGAACATCACCTAAACATAAATAAACATTTGTTTTATTATTGTTCTTTTGGCATTTTTAGATATTCTTTCTGTTGCCCTCCCACATGAACATATCCATAGATTAAACTAATTCATATTAATCTCTAGTTTTGCAACAGACTTAAAAATACACTACCTAAGACGATGGAGTAGTATTTTGCTATCCACTTAGTACAGCAAGAATAGTAAACTTAATTTACATGAGTTCCCTGAGGTGCTATATTAGCACAGATGTTGTACTGAATCTCAACTACGTTAAATTTTAAAATCTCACACAAGAAAACATTTTCAGCAATATAAATGTAACAGACAAATTTTTACCTGAAAATTGTCTTCACAGATGTGTGGTGATGATCACTGTGCTTTCTGCAGTAACGCTCACCGCCCAAGGTTCCTCTGCACCTGTAGCAAGGGGACAGTTCAACAGCAAAATATGCATGCTTAATTAGGCTGGTTACTGATGAGGTTAAACAATTGCCAATGTTAATTGTGCCTTTTTTCTATAACATTATCTTACCCAATATCAGATATAACTATCTCTGCCCAGATGGACTCCTCCAAGGTCCCACTCCAGACTGATTCACTTGGTGGAGCTGTAAGAGATGACTGATTGCTTGATTGGACTTCCATGCAATAAGAATAGCTGATATTGGCACATTAATTATATATAACTTCAGGTTCAGATGTCAACAATTTAATTCTCAATCACAATTCAAGTTATGACATCTTTAGTTAAATTTGTAATCAATTCAATTTCTATCTTTTCTATCTCGCTTTCACATGCAGATCTGATGTTTGACAGCAAAACCTTACTTTTTAATAGACACAATTTTGGACATAAGAGCAGGGATATATCAGATTCTTAGCAACAACCCTCTTCCAGTTCAAATTAAACCCAATAAAAACTCAGAGCCACAGTGGCTGCTGAGCTAACGAGACAAATATTACCCGAGCTCAAGCTCACAGTGTTTAAAGCGTGTGTGCTACTGTAACTGCAACATAAACTGCCATGGTGAGCATGCAAAACAGAGGAAAACCGCCCTGACTTAGTACCTCTGCAATGTCATACTAACATGTAACATAATGCCATAACGTGTAACTTGACAACTATAAACAATGGGCTTTCGCTCCAACGGTTTTCTAACCTGGAGGGTTTTAGATAATGTGCTGGCAATCCCTCTGTCCTGAAGGTGACAGGGCTAATGCAGGCAGCTAGCGTTAGCTTAACTTAACCAGTTTTTCGCTAGCTAACGTTTGCAAAAACAGTGCAGTCACAACCCGTATATTGCGTATAAAACACGACTAAGATAAATAAAATAAAGTGAAATACCGTCACTCTCAAAAATAATCATTATACTTACCAAAATGCTGGTTTTGCAGCTTCCTCTTCACCGCTCTATTGCCTGCTTCTGTCTGTTGGCAACACGCATATTCTTTAAATTAAACGTGCAAAACAGGTCTGATATACAGACAAATTATATTGTATGAAGTTGTCGTTTGAATAACATTTGAATTTTGTAGGCTAATAACGTGTTACTTTACACTTTATTGACTTGATGGATCGGGTTCTTCGAAAATTACAGAAATTTGTTACAGTGTATTAGATCATGAAGGATTAAAAATGTTGAGGATCTGCCAGAGGAGAGAGATCGTATTATCGCCTATAATGCACATTCTATTAATTGCTGCTCTATGCGGGCGCACAGATGCACGAGAAGTTTTTTTTTTTTTTAATCTGGGCAACTAACTTCGCGCATCCTTTGAACGTGACCAACCAATCATAACAAAGTATGAGCACTGCTTTACTTTTTTTTTTCCACTAGCCTCGCTTTTTTAGTCCAGATGTAGCGGTAGCCACGAAAGTGAGTTTTCGTCTGTTTCCTTTATCTGCAATGTACGGAGCCCCTCTGGTGACATTGGATGGAAAAAAAATAATGCGTGGCCACGAGATAATAACGCGAGGCCACGAGATAGTAACGCGTGGCCACGAGATAGTAACGCGAGGCCACGAGATAGTAACGCGTGGCCACGAGATATTTAATGCGTGGCCACGAGATCGTAATGCGTGGCCACGAGATAATAACGCGAGGCCACGAGATAGTAACGCGTGGCCACGAGATAGTAACGCGAGGCCACGAGATAGTAACGCGTGGCCACGAGATATTTAATGCGTGGCCACGAGATCGTAATGCGTGGCCACGAGATAGTTAATGCAGTCATTTCCATGCGGAGACTTAGATCAGACTGTCTGCTCTCAAAATGGACAAGTTTGAATTAATTTCATTTTATTTTAAGCTTGGTATGAACTACAATGACATACTTAAATCACTGGCGGTAAGGCATGGAGTAGTAATTTGCAAGAGACACTTAATTCGGCTGCTCAAAATGCATGGACTTAAACGCAAAGACTATGCTGATGTTGGTGAGGTAATAGATTTCATCATTCACCAGCTGGACGGACCTGGTAAACTACATGGCTACAGGTGGATGTACCAGAAGTGCTTAGAGAATGGCATTCGTGCAAAAAAGGAGGATGTCCGTTTAATTCTTGCAGCTCTGGACCCTGACGCCTCAGCCATGCGGAGTTCCAGGAGACTGACCCGTAGGCAGTATTTTTCTCAAGGCCCAAACAATGTCTGGCATATCGATTCTTATGATAAGCTAAAGCCATATGGAATCTGCATCAATGGCTGCATAGATGGCTTTTCTCGCAAAATAATTTGGTTGAAAGCTGCATACACAAGCAGCGACCCACGCGTCATAGGGGGCTACTTTATACAGGCTGTGGAGGAGTTTGGTGGCTGTCCACGGATTGTCCGGACAGATGCAGGAACGGAGAATGTGGTTGTCCGAGACATCCAGATCTACCTCCGCCGCAATGATGTCGACAGTAGAGCTGGCGAACAAAGCTACATCGCAGGAACCAGTACTACAAATCAAAGAATTGAAAGTTTTTGGGGTGGAGTGGTATGGAGTACTGGATACATCTTCTGGGTGAAATGAAAGATGAGGGCCTGTGTCTTGGGGACTACCTGGACAAATCACTTGTGCAGCTGTGCTTTCGGAACATTATTCAGGTGAGGTTGAAAGTCAGTATCTTATGTGGACTGCTCTTCCATCCCTTTAACTGGTGTATTTATGATATTAACAGTGATCTTAACACGGTACTTTTATTAATATACGTGCTACAGATAAACAGTAAACAGATTTACTGCCTCCTCTTTGTGCTTGGTTTTTGGTTTAGGCAATTTGTCGGTAAAAATTAAGCCTAAGTCTAATTGATAATGTTCTGTGGGCCTTAAGTCTTTATATAGGCCATTAACTTGGATAAAATAACGTCAACCAAACTCATTTAAGAGATTAAATGGGACTGACGGTATCCTATCGGCCTATTGTTTGTTTATACCAGAGCGAATTTATTATGACAGTGCCGGGCGCCAGGATGGAAGTGACTTCGTCGGCTGTTTAAAATTGCGAGGGGTAATTTTTTTCATAAAAAACAAACAAACAAAAAATCATTGATTTAACCATGAAATTGAATTTATGCACATTGTCTTTCAACATCTGTAGGAGGGGGCGTTAAAACAACTGATGTATATATCAAGCGTTACAAATCTCTCTCTCCTACGCTCTGTTTCAGTACTATGGACTTAGCCGACACACGCGAACACACTAGGCTACGCAACGAATATCACTCTCCATGGTTCTGAAACAACAGGAACAGTCGATTATGTCTCTACCATAGACTGGTCTCTGCCAATAATTTTATTGTTTTTGATAGGGCTGTGAGGTATACCGGTTCGTACAGAAAAGCTGTCTTTATTTTTGTTATAAATGAATAGCTCAAACATCGCCCGGAAGGTGTGCATCAGTAAAGTGGGGACCTCGTTTCACCGCTGCTCACCAAGCAGGCGTGCTAGACGTTTGCGATCGCGGGGTAATTTGTGTAAACAAGATGTAGACTAGGCTATTATACATATACATACATATTCTCTTTTTAGGAAGAGCTTGATGAGATCAAGGCAGTCTGGAACAGCCACCGCATCCGGCCAACAAAGAATCACAATATACCCAGTGGGATTCCTGATGTGATGTACACTGTGCCACAGCTCTGGGGTTCTGAGGACTGCATTGTTCCACATCATGATCTTGATGTCTGCAAAGAGGCATGCAAATTCCTCTCAGTTGTCCCATGTGACGAAGATGTATTTGACCTGTGCAGGCTGATCATGTTTGACCTTACTTTTCCCAAGGACATATTGCAAGCTCAAGAGTTTTACTTGACAATCCGGGAGGCTCTACGCTCCCTCATCTTTAACTGACGAGCCTAGCAAACTGCATAAGTGACACTTGAGATGATTAGAAATACCCTCCAGACAAGACTTCAAATACTCTGCTTTTAATAATAATTTGTCTGGCAAGCTCACTGTGGTCTGACTCTAATGTTTTTGTGAGGCTTTGCATAACAATGACACAAAGCAGTATAGGTTAGCTGTTAAAGGACCAACATAGACAGAAAGTCTATAATTCACCTTGTTTAAAAGTTGCATGAATTGCATGTTTATAACCTGTTTTACTTGAGTTCAAAGGCTTTGCATTCTGTTGCTCTTTTTGCTTTACCATTAGTGTAAAGGCAGTATGTTTCTCATTAATCAATGGTACAATACCAATCTTGGCATATGTTTATTCTGTGTACAGCACAGAAAATAGCGTACACATTATTGAATTGTATATCAAGGCTTACAGATAACATGTCACGAAAAAGCTCCTTTCTACAGAAAAAATAGGGACATAGTTTAACATATAAGTTTATATTTTAAAGATAATTTCTTTACCTGTGTTTCTGAATCTATTATCTAAATATTATTTATTTGTCAGAGTCAAACATTGTAAAAATAAATATATTTTGCTTTTCCAACTCTTGATTTCACTCCCTTTGCTGGGATTTGAGCTGCCTCTAATGATGTGAAGTATACCAGCAGTGTTACTGTGCAATGAATGGTATAAACAAAATACTTTTTAGTGTTTTTATTCAACAGGACAAAGACAGATTTTGTTCTGGAACAGTAAAAGATGAACTAAGGTTGAACACTGTAATACTGGTAAGAAAATACATGTCATTAAGAATGTGAACTTGGTGTGGTTCCCTCCAAAATGGCAGATCACAATTCACTTAACGCAACACAGTTTCTGATACAGGATAACAGGCAAAACTATAATAATAACTGTGTTTGCACAATTAAATCTGCCTTAGTTTGCTTCAAGAATTTAGATTATGTCCATAACCCAAATTGAGCTTCTTAGCACAAGATCAAAGTCATGACGGAGATCTGGGTAGCTCTGGTAGTTGATTGGCAACATCAAATAGCACCCACATGTATGTGCCTGAGGTCGACACTGGAATGCAGACATCTCTATGAACTGAACAGTGATTGGGTGTCCCAACAGCATATCTGCCCCTGTGCAGAAGCGAAGGAATGATTTCAAAGTAGTGTTGTCTGATTCTCCTATGTACCTCTTCAGATGTCTTGCCACAGTGTCTTGAAGTGCAGTCATCTGTTCTGGGAATTTCAGAAGTTTCTTAACACGTTTTGGTGTTGGTACACGTTCCTCCATTATTTCAACAAGCCTCTGTGGATACAAAGTATCTGCCAAAGTGTTCAAGATGGGCTTCCAGCATTCAATAACGAACATTGGAGTCTGGATTAGGGTTTTATGTCCTAATTGTGACATTAATGCAGCCCTTGTGTCTTCACAGGCAAGGTAGTGGCAGTCATGTGCATCCAACACATCCATCAGGTCATCTTTGTCAACAGACTCAAATGATTCCAGTGAAAGCTCAAGAATTTTCCTCTCTTCTTCTGAAACATACTGCAGGAAGCTATCTGTCACACTGCTGTAACTTGTACCATAGAGAGCTTCTTCCAAAAGTGGAAGAGGGAGAAGCAGTGGAAAATACCTGACAGTTGTCCAACCCATCACAAGAATCCTTGCAACTGCCTGCCATTCCTGGACTTGATATTCATGCCTAAGGTAAGGTACCTTCACTTCGGTACCTAATGTGCATTTGCTGTAGAATTCTTCCCAGAATTCTGAGAGACAATCGTGTAAAACACCTGAGCCTTCCCCCTCTTCAAGGTTACCATTGGGAAGTTTTCTTTTAATGTGCACGTCTTTGTTCATGATATCTGGGTCAATAAAGGCTGCCAAGAGGTCAGCAAGGCAGTTACCCCTTCGCACGACAATGACGACCTTTGGTTTTAATCCCTCCCAAGGCAAAGTGTCATCCAGATCAGAATGATCACCGGGTGATGCTCCAACTGTCACTTCACCATCATTGGAATTGTTAAGCAGCATCTCTCCAGCTTGGGTCTCAGGAATAACATCTGTTACATATGCGCCTGGTTCTTCTTGTCCTATACTGTTAGCCTCTGTTATCACTTCTGGGATTCCTTGGTCTGGTCTTATTTCTTCACCATGCAATCCTCTTCCTTGTTCCTCTACTTCATAAAGCATCTGCATATTTGATGCTTCTTCATCCAGTAGTATGACATCAGATTCCTGTAGTAAAGATAGGTCAATAGTCATGACCTCTGTTTCTGATGTCTGCACTTGGCTAAAATCCTGAGCAACATTTCCTGTGACCTCTGAGGTTGTTGCTGGGGGAGAATCACTCAAGTTGCCCTCGTCTTGAACATGTTTCTTGGTGTATTTGGTGTAGAGGTACAATCTCAGCATTTTTACTTTGTTTTTGTCATACAGGTCCTCCACTGTGCAGTCTTGGTCAACCTTGTTTTGTGAAAAGTCACAAATATAACAAACATGATCCTCTAGCTTCAGCGATTTGAAGGCCCCATTTGGGAAGAAAAGTGATTCTGCCATTTCTTGGACCTCTCTAACTGTAGTGTATCTGTCAACACTGACATGCCTGGTTCCACCTCCCTTCAGAGTTCGTACCTGTTTGAAGTTCTTTTCTTTTTCGCTGAAGTTCATCCATCCAATTTCTAGCCTCCTTGCCTGTCTTTTTGCATTTTTATTCCCTTTTAATTTCTCTGAAGACTCTGCTCTTTTAACAGCCTTGCTATCTGGAACACAGACCTTTGCCCTTATTCTTTCAAGCAGCTGACCTCTCCTGGATGTTTCTGGATCTGAACGATGAGTGTTGCGACAGAAGGCAACAGCTGCCAATCTGTCTCCATAAAGTGGGATGTACTTTGACAGATCCTGTTCGGACATCAGTGGAATTACTGAAGAATCAATCTACAAAAAAGACATCAACATTTTT
The DNA here is from genome assembly GCA_016801885.1 of Toxotes chatareus. Taxonomy (NCBI): domain Eukaryota; kingdom Metazoa; phylum Chordata; class Actinopteri; family Toxotidae; genus Toxotes; species Toxotes chatareus. The sequence continues at coordinate 7,017 of JAFBJY010000181.1, read as the reverse complement.
GTTTTCTCTTAAAGACAACTACATAACCATCACATCACGCGAATATAACCATCACAGAAAAATGTGTACACAGGCTTAGTTCAGACTGATTTTTATTTTAGAATAAAACTTAAGCAGTACCAGCAGAATTAGACTATTTTGGGTTAAAATAGGATCTCTTCACCTTAAGGCAGAACAAAAAACTGTCTTTACTTGCAAAACTCGGTACACGGGTAACCAGTCCAGGAGAGTGCAAACAAATCAGTGAGCAGGCAAAGACAGGATGCAAAAAAGGCAGAGCAGAGGTCAAAACCATAAAACACCAAAACACACTAACGATAAGGCTGGACCGTTTGACTAACAGGTACAAAGACAAACTGGCACAGGACTGGGAGCACACAGACTAAATACACAAGGGAGGTAGGGATAATAGGGCAGACAATCACAGGAATGCATGAGGGCACCAGAAGACAGGAAGTGTGAATCTGAAATGAAAAGAGTACCAAAATAAAACAGAAAATTGAACAAAACATGAAAACATGACTTAAAGACGTAGGAGGAGACATAACAGTGACCATGTGTAGTTGAATAAAAACACTATATATTTTATAGACTATGTTTATAAGTCTAAGGTATGATCATTGCAGCACATTTTTAATTGTATAGTTTCAACATCTGGGTGAAGAACAGCTCACCTTGTCATTTTTCAGTTTTGTTATGATTTCTTCTAGAATTCCACGGTCCCGCAGAAACTGCAGGAGGGCGTCTTCCTCTCTCTCCATTTCATATGTAGCCTTTAGAAACATCCAAATTTAACAATTTACAGATATGACAGAAAAACACTGTATTAAGAAAAAAAATGGATGAAATTTAACATAAACATGATAGACAAAGAAAATCAGTTTCACTGGTAGGTGATTTGCCTAGTTCCTGCTGACTCTACAGTGTCACTGCTTTGGATCTATTACATTCTACCAGATACTGTACAGTCACAATTTTTACAATTACCACTTAATACTGACCTGAAACATTAGGCTACATATTGTACATTAAGACTAAACTGAAATATTAAGAGAAGAGTATTAAGAAAATGTACAGCTAAACTGGTAATGTAACTATTTCCATTGTGTAGCACTCTCCTTAAGTAAACAACTTTGGATGCCAGCAATAAAGTAAACATGACTTCTAATGCAGAATAGCCCATAGCATTTAACAAAATACACTCTAACTTGGCATACTCCTACTGATAACATATCGCAACACACCATTTAGAACAGCTGACTAATTAATTCATGCTATTATTGCGGTTAACATGAAAGTATAATAAACTACACACCACCACACTATAGCGACTTTCCCTCGGCAACAAAATACTAACGTTACTATTCCACTAACGACATATGGTTAGCATGACGATAGCATCAGCTTTATCGTCGTCATGTTAACGACGTCTTTACTTCAGGATACACAAACATACCATATTACAAATAGTTCCCTGATCACATATACTGCATGCATTCACCTAACACACTCAATTAACCATTGATATGAGGGACTCCTACCTTTATGGGAGTATTTGAGTGAGAGAAGAAAGAAGACAGGGTCTGCTGAATCCCACAGGTCCCTTGTGGCCACGCATTACTATCTCGTGGCCTCGCGTTACTATCTCGTGGCCACGCGTTACTATCTCGTGGCCTCGCGTTATGATCTCGTGGCCACGCATTAAATATCTCGTGGCCTCGCGTTATGATCTCATGGCCACGCATTAAATATCTCGTGGCCACGCGTTACTATCTCGTGGCCTCGCGTTACTATCTCGTGGCCTCGCGTTATTTTTTTTTTATCCAATGTCACCAGAGGGGCTCCGTAGCAATGTGGTATTTTCAAGGAAGGCTTTGTGAAAATTATGTTCACATGGGTAGAAAACACTATAACGGGATCGTTAGAGCTGCAACGAAAGGTGAGTGTGAAACTTGCTGCTACTTTTTCCAGCATGGAAACACTGTTGTCGACTAGAAGAAGTATTTTGCGGAGTTTTCCAGTATGTTTGTGAGATCTGCAGTAGGTGGATTTTGAAGGGCAGATTTTGTGATATAGACGCTTATGGTCAGGCAACGCTTAAAAGTGTAAGTTCCAGTCAGTCAGAGCTGAAATGAACGGAGTGCATTAAATGTGTTGCTGGCGTCAAAATTAGACTTTTTCCAGCATGGAAACTGTGTCGTCAACTAGAAGAAGTATTTTGCAGAGTTTTCCAGTATGTTTGTGAGATCTGCAGTAGGTGGATTTTGAAGGGCAGACTTTGTGAAAAAGCCATCATATTGACTGGAAACGCTTGAAACGGTAAGTTCCAGCCAGGTAGAGCTGAAATGAACGGAGTGCATTAAATGTGTTGCTGGCGTCAAAATTAGACTTTTTCCGGCATGGAAACACTATTGTGAACTAGAAGAAGTATTTTGCAGAGTTTTCCAGTATGTTTGTGTGATCCCCCGTGTGTGAAATTTTCAGGGCAGACACTGGGAAAAAGATCTGGAACGGGCAGGAACGGTAAAATTCTAACACCAGAGCTGAAATGAAAGGTGCGTATAAAATATGTTGCTGGCGTAAAAATTAGACTTTTTCAGCATGGAAACAGTGTTGTCAACAAGAAGAAGTATTTTGCAGAGTTTTCCAGTATGTTTGTGAGATCTTTAGTAGGTGGATTTTGAAGGGCAGACTTTGTGAAAAAGCCATCATATTGACTGGAAACGCTTGAAACGGTAAGCTCCAGCCAGGTAGAGCTGAAATGAACGGAGTGCATTAAATGTGTTGCTGGCGTCAAAATTAGACTTTTTCCAGCATGGAAAAACTATTGTCAACTAGAAGATGTATTTTGCAGAGTTTTGCAGTATGTTTGTGTGATCCCCCATATGCAAAATTTTCATGGCAGACGCTGGTAAAAAGAAGATCTGGAATGGTAAAATTCTAACGCTAGAGCGGAAATGAAAGGTTTGTATAAAATATGTTGGTGGCGTCAAAATAAGACTTTTTCCAGCATGGAAAGAGTGTTGTCAACTAGAAGAAGTATTTTGCAGAGTTTTCCAGTATGTTTGTGAGATCTGCAGTAGGTGGATTTTGAAGGGCAGACTTTGTGATATAGACGCTTATGGTCAGGCAACGCTTAAAAGTGTAAGTTCCAGTCAGTCAGAGCTGAAATGAACGGAGTGCATTAAATGTGTTGCTGGCGTCAAAATTAGACTTTTTCCAGCATGGAAACAGTGTTGTCAACTAGAAGAAGTATTTTGCAGAGTTTTCCAGTATGTTTGTGTCATCCCCCGTATGTGAAATTTTCAGGGCAGACGCTGGGAAAAAGAAGATCGGGAACGGGCTGGAACGGTAAAATTCTAACACTAGAGCTGAAATGAAAGGTGTGTATAAAACATGTTGCTGGCTTCAAAATAAGACGTTTTCCAGCATGGAAACAGTGTTGTCAACTAGAAGAAGTATTTTGCAGAGTTTCCAGTATGTTTGTAAGATCTGCAGTAGGTGGATTTTGAAGGGCAGACTTTGTAAAAAAGCCATCATAATGACTGGAAACGCTTAAAACGGTAAGTTCCAGCCAGGCAGAGCTGAAATGAACGGAGTGCATTAAATGTGTTGCTGGCGTCAAAATTAGACTTTTTCCAGCATGGAAACACTGTTGTCAACTAGAAGAATTATTTTGCAGAGTTTTCAAGTGTGTTATATCTTGTGTAGTATTTGGCATTGTCACAGCAGACGTTGTGATATAGTCTCTCCTTTTGGCTGGAAACGCTTATAACTGTAATGTTAGAGCTGAAATGAACGGTATGACTGAAATGTCTTCTTGTTTTCAAAATTAGACTTTTTCCAGCATGGTAACACTGTTGTCAACTAGAAGAAGTATTTTGCAGAGTTTTCAAGTGTGTTTCTATCATGTGTACTATTTGGCATTGTCACAGCAGACGTTGTGATATAGTCGCTCCTCTTGGCTGGAAACGCTTATAACTGTAATGTTAGAGCTGAAATGAACGGTATGACTGAAATGTCTTCTGGTTGTCAAAATTAGACTTTTTCCAGCATGGAAACACTGTTGTCAACTAGAAGAAGTATTTTGAAGAGTTTTCAAGTGTGTTTCTATCATGTTTACTATTTGGCATTGTCACAGCAGAAGTTGGCTGGAAATGCTTATAAATGTAATGTTAGAGCTGAAATGAATGAAATGTGTTGCTGGCCTCAAAATTAGACTTTTTCCAGCATGGAAACACTGTTGTCAACTAGAAGAAGTATTTTGCAGAGTTTTCAAGTGTGTTTATATCATGTGTACTATTTGGCATTTTCACATCAGACGTTGTGATATAGTCGCTCATCTTGTCTGGAAACGCTTATAACAGTAATGTTTGAGCTGAAATAAATGCTGTGCATAAAATGTGTTGCTGGTGTCAAAATTAGACTTTTTCCAGCATGGAAACACTGTTGTCAACTAGAAGAAGTAGTAAGTGGCATTTTCAGAACATAAACACACTGGAAAACTCTGCAAAATGCTTCTTCTAATGTAAAATAGTGTTTCCATGCTGGAAAAAGTCTTATTTTGACGCCCTCAGCACATTTGATGCACACCTTTCATTCCAGCTCTAACATTACAGTTTTAGCGCTTCCAGGCCATATGAGACTGTTTTTCACAACGTCTGCTCTGAAAATGCCAGAGTTTCACTGAGACATAACGTCACTACGTGTGCAGCCTGTTACGGTAGCTCCTGATTTTCTTTCAGTTCTTTCTAAATTTTCCTTATCTTTTCGGTACTTTCCGATATTTTTCTTTAACACGTTAGATTACTCTTTTTTCACTACATAAAATCATGTGTGTGGTGAGATTTTTGGGGCTTTTGTTTGTGGTAGCGCAACTTTTGTTTGGCGTTGCGATGCAACAACTCCACACTGCCCGCATTGTTTACAGCAGGGATCAGCTGATGACCTCAAGTCGGCTTTTTCATTGACTAGGCGAAAGGATATCCCTGCTGAAATTTGGCGATCAAAGTTTTAAGCCTTGTCTCCCCTCGATCATCACGGGGAACGTGAGACTGCGGTCAAGCCAGCCGTTCCAACATTTCAAGTGCTCCCGTGTTACAGACTTTACGGAAAATAGACGGATGAGGTTGAGAAAGTCAGCGTTAGGATGCTACGGCGTGGACCAACTTCCGGTTTTCAAAGTAAAATGTTGGTTAAATGTGGGTTAGTGTTAAAAAGTAATACAAAAAAGTGTATCTCAACCAGCAAGTGTAGTACTATGATCCTGCACTGATTTTGAGTCATTAGGTCACATGACCTGGAAGCTATTGAGCAAAAATGCTAATATTTACATTTTAAAAATTATTAAAAATCTCAGGAATGTTAAAATGGAATAAAAAAACGTGCATCTCAACCAGCCAGTGTAGTACTATAACCATACACTGATTTGGAGTCATTAGGTCACATGACCTGGAAGCTATTGAGCTAAAATGCTAATATTTACATTAAAATATATATATAAAATCTCAGCACTGTTAAAATTGAATAAAAAAAAGGTGTGCCTCAACCAGCCAGTGCAGTACGATTATCCTGCACTGATTTGGAGTCATTAGGTCACATGACCTGGAAGCTATTGAGTTAAAATGCTAATATTTACATTTAAAAAATTATTAAAAATCTCAGGACTGTTAAAATGGAATAAGAAGTGGTGTATCTCAACCACCCAGAGTAAAACTATAATCATACACTGATTTTGAGTCATTAGGTCACATGATGTGGAAGCTATGGCGCAAAAAATGCTACTATTTACTTTAGAAAATTAATATAAAATCTCAGAAACATTAAAATGGAACAAGGTGTAAAAGAAAAAGGTGAATCTATTTAGCTAAAATGCACATTTGTACATAATGTAATGTAAACGTACATTTTAGCACATATTTTTGTAAATATGTCAATATGGACATTATTGAGCTAAAATACAGGGCGGCATGGTGGTGCAGTGGCTAGCATTGTCGCCTCACAGCAAGAGGGTTCCAGGTTTGAACCCCGGCCTGTGTGGGTTCTTTCCGGGTACTCCGGCTTCTGCCCAAATCCCAAAAAACATGCATGGGATAGGTTAATTGGCCACTCTAAATTGCACATATTTATATAATGTAAATTTTAGCGTTTTATGTCTATAGCTTCCACATTATGTGGAATAACTCAAAATCAGTGCAAGATCATAGTATCTTTTTTTATTCCACTTTAATATTCCTGAGATTTTATATATATATATTTTTTAATGTAAATATTAGCATTTTAGCTCAATAGCTTCCAGGTCATGTGAGCTAATGACTCCAAATCAGTGCAGAATCATAGTACTACACTGGCTGGTTGACATACATCTTTTTTTCTTCCATTTTAACATTCCTGAGATTTTATATAAATTTTTTAATGTAAATATTAGTATTTTAGCTCAATAGCTTCCAGGTCATGTGACCTAATGACTCAAAATGAGTTCAGGATTGTAGTACTACACTGGCTGGTTGAGATACACCTTTTTTTATTCCATTTTAACATTCCTGAGATTTTTAATAATTTTTTAAATGTAAATATTAGCATTTTAGCTCAATAGCTTCCAGGTCATGTGACCTAATGACTCCAAATCAGTGCAGAACCATAGTACTACACTGGCTGGTTGAGATACACCTTTTTTCTTCCATTTTAACATTCCTGAGATTTTATATTAATTTTTTAATGTAAATATTATCATTTTAGCACAATAGCTTCCAGGTCATGTGACCAAATGACTCAAAATTAGTGCAGGATCATAGTACTACACTGGCTGGTTGAGATACACCTTTTTTATTCCATTTTAACATTCCTGAGATTTTATATACATTTTTTAATATAAATATTTGCATATTAGCTCAATAGCTTCCAGGTCATGTGACCAAATGACTCAAAATCAGTGTATGATCATAGTACTACACTGGCTGGTTGAGATACACCTTTTTTTCTTCCATTTTAACATTCCTGAGATTTTAATACGTTTTT
>JAFBJY010000180.1:0-53544 GCA_016801885.1 Toxotes chatareus | reverse complement strand
ACAGAACATGCAGCTCTGGAGCCAGAGATACCTGCAGAAAGGTACAGAAAAAGAGAGACCAGAGAGAAACAAACACAGGACTATGGGACAGAGAGGACACAGAGTTAATGACATGTAATAAAGGCTAATAAATTTGAGAGTGGGACTGAGGAGAGAAAGAGAGAGAAGAAGTGTGCAGTAGATCATGGGATTTCCCCCAGCAGCCTAGGCCTATAGCAGCATAACTAGGGGATGGTTCAGTTGCCTGAGCCAGCCCTACTAAGGGCTATATCCTTAAATGTAACAGTGTCTATAGAGATAATTGTGACTAACTATAAGTTTAATAAATAACTAGAACTGTAACTACAACTAATTATAAGCTTTGTCAAACAAGAAGGTTTTAAGCTTAGTTTTAAAATTAGAGAGGGTGTCTGCTTCCCGAACCCAAACTGGCAGTTGGTTCCATAGGAGAGGGGCCTGATAGCTAAAGGCTCGACCTCCCATTCTACTTTTAGAGATTTTGGGAACCATAAGCAAACCTGCATTCTGGGAACGAAGCAATCTGTTGGGATGATATGGTACTATCAGCTCTTTAAGATATGAAGGAGGCTGGCCATTGAGGGCCTTATATGTAAGGAGAAGGATTTTAAAATCAATTCTGGGTTTTACAGGAAGCCAATGGAGAGAAGTTAGTACAGGAGTAATATGATCTCTCTTGCTAATTCCAGTCAGTACTCTTGCTGCAGCATTTTGGATCAGCTGGAGGCTTTTTAGAGAGTTAACTGGACATCCTGATAATAGGGAATTACAGTAGTCCAGTCTAGAAGTAACAAAAGCATGGACTAATTTTTCAGCATCACTCTGCGACAGAATGTTCCTAATCTTACTGATATTGCGCAGGTGAAAGAAGGCGGTCCTAGAGACTTGTTTTATATGTGCGTTAAAGGACAGATCCTGATCAAAAATAACTCCAAGGTTCCTCACAGTCGTACTGGAGGCTAAATTAATGCCATCCAGAGTAACTATATGATTAGATAAACTGTTTCTGAGGTGTTTGGGACCAAACAAAATAACCTCAGTTTTGTCTGAATTCAGAAGAAGAAAGTTACAGGTCATCCAGGCCTTTATGTCTTTAAGACATGCCTGAAGTATGGCTAACTGATCTGTTTCCTCTGGCTTCATAGATAAATATAGCTGGGTATCATCCGCATAGCAATGGAAATTTATTCCATGCTTCCTGATAATATTGCCTAGGGGAAGCATGTATAAAGTGAACAATATCGGTCCAAGCACAGAACCCTGTGGAACTCCATGACTTACTCTGGTATATATGGAGGGATCATCATTAACATGAACAAACTGGTATCTATCTGATAGATATGATTCAAACCAGTCTAGTGCTCTTCCTTTAATCCCAATAACATGTTCCAATCTTTCCAATAGGATACTATGATCAATAGTGTCAAATGCAGCACTAAGATCTAGCAGGACAAGTATAGAGACGAGTCCATTATCTGATGCTATGAGAAGGTAACTTTCACCAGTGCTGTCTCTGTGCTATGATGAACTCTAAATCCTGACTGAAAAACGTCAAACAAACCGTTCCTATGTAGATGGTCACACAACTGAGTTGCAACAGCCTTTTCAAGAATTTTAGAATTAAAGGGGAGATTGGATATAGGTCTATAGTTTGCCAAAATGTCAGAGTCCAGAGAAGGCTTTTTAAGTAAAGGTTTGATAACTGCAACCTTAAAAGCCTGTGGAACATATCCTGTTACCAAAGAGAGATTTATCTGATCTAATATGTTAGTGCCAATCAAAGGCAAAACATCTTTAAGAAGTCTGGTCGGGATAGGATCCAAAAGACATGTTGATGATTTAGATTTAGAAACTATTAAAGTCAATTCAGCGAGATCTATGGGAGAGAAACAGTCTAACGACAAATCAGGACTGGCAGACATTTCTAAAGATGCTGTTCTAGACATACCTACATCATTAACAGTTGTAGGCAGGATGAGATGGATTCTGTCTCTAATGTCTACTATTTTGTTGCTAAAGAAGCTCATAAGGTCATTACTAGTAAGAGCTAGGGGGATGCATGGTTCAACAGAGCTATGGCTCTTTGTCAGCCTGGCTACAGTGCTGAAAAGAAACCTAGGGTTGTTCTTGTTTTCCTCTATTAATGATGAGTAATAGGCAGTTCTTGCCTTACGAAGGGCTTTTTTATACGTTACGAAGCTGTCTTTCCAGGCTAGGCGGAATTCCTCTAAATTAATGGATAACCATTTCCTTTCCAGCTTTCGTGATATCTGCTTTAAAGTACGTATTTGTGAATTTTACCATGGAGCTAACTTTCTCTGATTACTGACCTTCTTTTTCAAAGGGGCAACAGAGTCAAGGGTTGAACGCAATGAAGCAGCAGTACTATCAACTAGATAGTCTATATCTGCTGGAGTAAAGTTTAGGCCATTGCCCTCTGTAAAACTGGGATATGGCAACAGAGATAATAAAGATGGAATAGCTTCCTTATATTTGATAACAGCATTATCAGACAAATATCTACAGTAGTTAATTTTATTCCCAGATGCTGTGCAGTTCATTATTGTAAATTCAAATGTTACTAAACAATGATCAGATAAAACAGGGTTCTGAGGGAATACTGTCAAATATTCAGCTTCTATGCCATAGGTCAGTACAAGATCAAGGGTGTGATTGAAACAGTGAGTTGGTTTGTTAACATTTTGTAAAAAGCCAATTGAGTCTAATACCGAATAGAAAGCAGTCTTAAGGCTGTCATTGTGGGTATCGACATGAATATTAAAGTCGCCCACTATAATTGCTTTATCCATACTAAGCACTAAATCAGATACAAATTCTGAGTAAGCAGCAGGTGGACGATACACCACAGCAAATAGTACTGGTTTTTCTGTCTTCCAATTTGGATGTGTGAGGCTGAGGATAAGGCTTTCAAATGTGCTATATTTCGGCTTAGGTCTAGGATTAATTAGTAAACTTGAGTGGTAGATTGCTGCCACTCCTCCTCCTCGGCCTGTGCCTCAAGGAATGTGATAATTAATATGACTAGCAGGGGTTGACTCATTTAGACTGACATACTCTTTCTCCTGCAGCCAGGTCTCAGTCAGACAGAATAAGTCAATCTGCTGATCCATTATCAAATCATTTACTAACAGAGATTTAGACAAGAGAGATCTAATGTTTAATAGCCCACATCTAATTGTGGTGTCTTTAGGTTCAGATACTTTTGTAGTATTAATTTTTTTGAGGTTTTTATGAATAACACCTCTTGCATTTTTTAATTTATACACTTTTTGTTGACAGGGAGCAGACACAGTCTCTATAGGCTAAAGGGAATCGTTAGAATGGTAGGAATAGTAAGAATCATGGGTGGGTGACAGCTCTAGAGAAACTGCAGAGAAGCGTGTAGGACTGCAACTCTGCCTCCTGGTCTCAACTCTGTTTGCTGGACACCACCTAGACAGCCAGCGACGGAATGATGACATGCGGCTAAACATGTCATCACTGGTCAAATAGGGCAGGGGTCCAGAGAACACTACGGAGTCCGACATTGTTTTGGTAACACACCGATTCCACATTAATTTTAGTGACCTCCGATTGGCGTAATCGGGTGTCATTACCACCGACGTGAATAACGATCTTACCATCTACGTTTATCCTTAGCCAGCAGGTTTAAATATGATTCAACGTCGCCCGCTCTGGCCCCAGGAATGCATTTAACTATGGTCGCTGGAGTCTCTAACTTCACATTTCGCAAAATGGAGCTGCCAATAACCAGAGTTTTTTCCTCAGCGGGTGTGTCGCTAATTGGGGAAAATCTGTTTGAAACATGAAGCGGTTGATGGTGAACCACGGGCCATTGTTTCATGGTATGCTTCCTTCGGACTGCCACCCAGCCGCCCTGGCTTCCCTGGCCTCCTGGCTGCTCGGGAGCTGCCGGGGAACGGCTGACAGGAGCTAACGTAGGACGGCTAGCTGTAGCTAATCTAGGCTGGTCCGCATCAGCTACATGGGACTGACTAGCTAGCGCTGCTACGGGGCGATTAGCTATGGTGCGGAGCCGAGCCTGTACTTCCCTCAGTCTCACCTCCAATGCTACAAAAATGCTACATTTATTACACATACCATTATCGCTAAAGGAGGCAGATGAGTAACTAAACATCTCACACACTGTGCAAGAGAGAGGAGAGACAGCAGGAGAAAGAGAAGCCATTGCTAACAGCTAAGCTAGTGGACCAGAGATAGAGTGATTAGATTAGAGTGTAGTGTTAAATCCCGAGGGACAGGTGCACCACAGATGTTTAACTAAAGCAATATACCTGTACAGGAATTCAGAGATTGACCACAGAACACAGCAAAGTTAGAGTTGATTAATAAGCTAGGATAACACTTGTAACACCACAGTGCAGAAGCAGCAAGCCCCGTGTTGCTCGTCAGGAGGTCAGACTCACAGCTCTGCAGCCTCACAAACCGTGGTCGACCTGTCAGGTAGTCCTCAATCCATGAGACAAGGGGAGCCTCCACCTGCATTTTCTCTAATTTAGCACTCAACAGTCTCGGCTGGATGGTGTTGAATGCAGAAGAGAAATCGAAGAAAATGACCCGTACTGTGGTGTTGTACTGTGGTGTACTGTGGAGGGAAGAGTAAGCCCTCTGTAGCAGGTATATTACTGCATCATCAACTCCCACCTTGGGCTGATATGCAAACTGCAGTGGGTCTTGGTATGGGCTCACCAGGGGTCTGAGGTGTGACAGCACCAGCCGCTCCATGACCTTCATAGCATGAGAGGTCAGTGCAATAGGCCTAAAGTCATTCGGTGCCACAGGGTGGTTCTTCTTCGGAAGTTCCCTCCTTAGCTGAACCTGGGCGTAACCGTTCCCCTGCCAAAGGTTCCACCTGGCTGCTGCTCAAATATAACGTTCTTCTTCACAATGCATGTGAAAAATTAAAACAGTGTGCCTAGCACCATCTTTTTAAAGATTGATATTAGACATAAAAAAATGTATAAGTGTTAATTAAATTAAATAACATAAAAAAACAATTGCACAATTTTGTGGTGTACCACATTTGCTCCAACATAACTTGTGACTTTTTTAACTGTGATTTTAAAAAAAAAACTAAAATAATGTGTAATTTTTAGCCTAACAAAAAAATTACAGATATATTAAGTTTAAGTCTAAGTTTTTTGTAAAAATATTAAAACATGAATCTGTTTCAGCTAAGTGGTCCCTCCTTACTTACCATCTAGAGATAAATTACATTTATGTAAGGAAAACAATTTGAATGAATTAAAAGCATCCAAAATTATGGTAATGATTTTAAAAGCACCAGGAAAGATTTTATTTCGCCTCTACAGTTTGGGGACTGCGCATTGGTTGACATTTAGGCGCCAGGTTACAAATATGCCAATCAGCGCACTGTATCTGACGCCCGTCTGTTAAGCTCTGACTTCGACCAGCTCACCAGGTGCTAACCCCGCAGTGTATTGAACGACTAACCGCGGTGTATTTCACTATTGAAGATGTACTCTTGTAATGTATGTGGAGAAAATGTCTCTAAAAGCCTATGTTTTACATTGTAAACTGCATCTCAGTGAACCCTGGCATATTTTTTAAATGTGTTGGAACAAGTTGTAAGCAGGTGTTTTCAGGTTATGCAGCTCTAAAGGCGCACTTCTATTGCCACCACAACAGCTCATCCGTTAACGTGATTCAGGATGTGACGTCAACGCCATTAAAATACACTATCTCACTGTGTTACATTTTTACCTTTTGATAATAATCAGAAAAATCTCATACTAACTGCAGTGATACTGTAGAAAAAAAACTCGCACGGAACGAAAACAAAACACAATTTAAGGCAACTGCTGCGACAGGAAATAGGAACATTATTCATTGCTCACCATTCTCATGTAATTCTACAAGATTCACATAAGTTACCTGTTTTGGCCTCAAAACAGCAAATTTTGCTGAAAGGTGAGCGATTTTCATGCCTGTCCATGACCTAAAAGTCCCGGTATTATCCTAACATTACTACCTGCTTACCTGCTGTGCTTGTGCTACACTTCTCTGGTCACTCTGTCCCTCGGGTTCCCTGTCAACAGTCTCTGGCTGCTCCTCTCCCTGTTCACCTTCAACCTGGGCTGCAGAGGACGTGGAGGCTACAGCAGCCCCTCCAGAGAATATGTCTTTTATTTTAGCACATTTTGCAGCGTCTATAGCAAGATTTTTTAATCTTTTAGGCCCCAACTTCTCCGCACCTCCTTTCTTCCGCTTCTCCATGTTTCCACGGTCAACACTATGAAACTGGCGGGGATCAGTGTAGAGAAAGGGGTGGGGCCGCTCTCGTAAGCTACTATATCCTGATTGGTTTAGTCCACCGTCTATATTGAAGATATATTGCCACCCCCTCTAAATTGTGTGCCAGTATTAAAACCCATTCAAGCCAGAAGACTGGTTGCTGCCTGGGCCCAAAGCAGTGAGTATAAAACATTGCCACCACAACACAGTCTGTCAAAATGAATGCAATAATTTTGATAATATTTTGCAAAATGTATCAACACACTACATTTTGTTACAGAATGGGAAAACATTAAAGGTTTAATGATTACACATCTACTTTTACAGACTCATCCACTCCAGCTCCAGCCCTGGCATGTTCCTCTCCAGTGTCTATCCTTTCCTCTCCCTCTCTAACAAAAAAGATTGTGGCAAGGTATCCAAAGTCTCTTCAAGATGTGATTGATGGTGATGTTATTGGACTTGGACATCATTCCCTGGCAAAGCAACTCCAGTCAAGAGTTGAAAATGTCAAACGACCTGACACACCAAAGATACAGAAACACAAAGCAGCATCAGATGATGACACAGATGAAATATCTTCTGAACAAAGAGCAAGAGTTCAAGACATGTATGGCTGTGTCAACTGGATGCCGAAACACCTGCCACTCCCTGAGACTGAGGAGAGTCAGCTGGAAAAAAAAGAAAAAATGAAGATGTTTGAACAGATGAACTACACTTCAGATGCTGTGAAAGAATTAGTCAAGTCGACCTATTTCACGCAGCATAGAGACATCAATAAGGGCACAAGCATCCAGAAATTAAGCCAGGAATGGCCATTTTTGTTTGAGGAAGTTGGTATGGCAACACACTTCCAGGAACTGACTGGCGTGAGTTTGACTGAGTCCTTCCTTGCCAATGTGGACAAAAAGGGGCACGTCTCTTAAACTTCTTCAAATGTGCTGATGCACATAAACACAAACGAGATATGGATGCTCTTCTTAATCTTCAAACTGAAAGAGGTCACTCCACTGGTTGCTCAGAAGAGGTCATACAGATGGTGCTTCTTTTACTGGCTCATTTTGATGAGAAGAAAGAGCACCTGTTCCAGTTCATTGAGAAGGCCAGCCTTGCTGAGGAGGTTCAGATGGAGAATGTGCCACCAACATCGTGCCTCATTGTGTGTGGTAAGTACTGTACCAAACCTGCAAACTTTCTATACTGGTATAGAAGACATCAGCTTGTAATCACAACAAGCCAGTTGTACACTTGGCTTGTTGTTCACTTTGATTGATTTCATAGCTTAGAGCCCACTTTGAGACACTGGCTTATATTTTATCTGATAACACGTTCTGCCAACAGTAGATTGTATGACTGATGATTTAGGCTTGTATTGAAGTATTTGTCACTAAAATTTGTGTTTGTTTATTATTATTTAGTATGTTTATTATTAGGGTCCTCCTGCTTTGCAGCTGAGACATTTATGTTGAGCATCAACAAAGAGGTTGTCAACGACTACATCACTTACTTCACATCTGCCATTTGCCTGATGTTTGGGAGTTACTACTGCTTCAACATACACTACTCAGTGGAACTACGGTCTACACTGGAGTTCCTCCAACAGTACTACTATAAAATACAAGGCGTGTGATACACTACCTGAGGTTGAGCTCTCTCTCTCTCTCTCTTTCTCTCTCTCTTTCATACAGGTGTTTCTTCTCAATAAATCCGGAGAAAGGCACCAAAGTTGAGTTGAAGGAAAAGAGAAAAGTGTACTCAGTCAATCCCAGATTCTTCACTTTGATCTCAGACCTTGCTGACCATGAGTGGACTTTCCAGTGATGTTGAGAGATGGCATGATAAGAGGTACACAGATGTTATACTTACTGCAGATGTTGTGTTGTTAACTTATTTTTCTAGTTCCATTCTGGTGGACTTGTATCTTTAATGTGAAGAATTACCTTTAAAAATTTCTTTTTGATTAATGATGCAAGGTTGGAAACTTTTGTTCTTCAGGGCTGATTTTATTTATAATGTGAAAATAATACACTGATACCACTTTGTGGTTAGATTTGTAACAAACAGTGCACTTTAACAGTTTATAAGTGAAAAGTTTGTTCAGCTTAGTACACTGGTTTTAAAACTGGAACAGTTTCAATGTAAACTTGTGAACATGTTTTTCTCATTCAGAGATATTATGTGATACATACTGCAGGTGATATTTTGATGTTTACAACATAAATATCAAATAAAGAGTTTCTGTATTTCAAATTTTTAAGGTGGATTTTTTTGTGGCTGTTTTGTTGAGCGGGGGGTTGTTTTTTTCAGGTAAAACAATGCATTTATAAAGTGTAAAAGCTTTTTTTTCACAGAAAAATATTGAAACAAGCACATTTGAAACCGTAAACTCTATGCTTAGTTCAGTATTTTACCATTGAAAAAAGAGTTTGAACATTTAAAACATACATTGCTTTACCAATAAAAATAACATGTTTCCATGTAAATTTTCAGGTAAAACTATGGTTTTTTTTAATCTAAGACCTTTTTTTTTTAAAATAAAATATTGAAATAAGCCAGTTTTAACTGTAAAATCAACAGTATCAATACAATTTATTACTGTAACTGGAGGAAATGTTTTACCATAATTTAACGGTGCTATTACGGCAACCACAGCTACCGGAATTTTACTGTAAAAACAAATTTATTTTTTTTTACACTGTAAGGTCCGGTCAATGAGAGCTGAAATGAAAGGTGAGTGTGGAACTTGCCGCTGGCTTGAGATCACACAAGCACACTGGAAAACTCTGCAAAATGCTTCTTCTAGTTGAAAATAGTGTTTCCATGCTGGAAAAAGTCGTATATTGACAGAAGCAGCACATTTCACGCACATCTTTCATTTCAGCTCTAACTGATCGCGCGTTAGAATTTTACCGTTCCAGCCCATATGAGTGACTTTTTCACAACATCTGCCCTGAAAATGCCAGATACTGCAGATGACAGAAACACACTGGAAAACTCTGCAAAATGCTTCTTCTAATGTAAAATAGTGTTTCCATGCAGGAAAAAGTCTTATTTTGACAGAAGCAGCACATTTCATGCACATCTTTCATTTCAGCTCTAACATTACAGTTTTAGCGCTTCCAGGCCATATGAGACTGTTTTTCACAACGTCTGCCCTGAAAATGCCAGATACTGCAAAGGACAGAAACACACTGGAAAACTCTGCAAAATGCTTCTTCTAATGTAAAATGGTGTTTCCATGCTGTAAAAAGTCTTATTTTGATGCCAACAACACATTTTATGCACACCGTTCATTTCAGCTCTAACAATAAAATTTTACTGTTCCAGCCCATATGAGACTGTTTTTCACCACCGTGGGACTCACAGAGTGACTGCCAGTCTGTCACCTTAAAACAGCCCCGAAGTGTCTCCTTAGCGTCGTCTGTCCATCTCCTCACTGTCTTTGAAATTGCAGGCAGACTCTTGACAAGAGGCACATAGCAGGGGGTGAGGTGAACCAGGTTGTGATCTGACCTGCCCAGTGGGGGGAGGGGGAAAGGACTGTAAGCATCTTTTAGATTAGCATACAGCAGGTCTATTGTTCTTCCTTCCCTGGTAGAACAGTTCACAAACTGTGTGAAAGTGGGAAGTGTGGAGTCCAAATTAACATGGTTGAAGTCACCCAAGATAGCAATGAATGCACTCGGGTACTGAGTCTGTAGCCGGGCTATTGCAGAGTGAATGACTTCACACGCGGTGTTTGGGTTTGCAGAGGGGGGAACATAAACTGCCACCATGATAACATGAGAAAACTCCCTGGGCAGATAATATGGATGAAGTCCGACAGCACACAGTTCAACATCCGGGCCACAGATGCGCTCCTTCACAGTGATGTGAGCAGGGTTACACCACCGATTATTCACCAGAACGGCAAGCCCTCCCCCTTTGCGCTTACCGCTCCTGACGTAGTCTCTGTCGGCACGGACCGTGTGGAAGCCCCTGATGGTAGTGTTGTCATCGGGAACATCCTGGTGCAGCCACGTCTCAGTGAAGCACATCAAACTACATTCACGATACTCCCTCTGACTCTGACGTTACTGCGGTCAAGCCAGCCGTCTCTCCTTTTTGCGAAGTCAAGCCAGCCGCTCCAACATTTCAAGTGCTCCCGTGTTACAGACTTTACGGAAAAGAGACGGATGTGGTTGAGAAAGTCAGCGTTAGGATGCTACAGCGTGGAGTGATTCTGTACTGTTTTTGAATCATTATGTCACATGACCTAGAGGCTATAGAAAAAAATGATAATATATATCAAAAATTGATGATCAGGACTGTTAAAATGGAATAAAAAAAGGTGTATCTCAGCCAGCCAGTGTAGTACTATGATCATACACTGATTTGGAGTCATTTGGTCACATGACCTGGAAGCTATTGAGCAAAAATGCTAATATTTACATTAAAAAAGCGTATTAAAAATCTCAGGAATGTTAAAATGGAAGAAAAAAAGGTGTATCTCAACCGGCCAGTGTAGTACTATGATCCTGCACTAATTTTGAGTCATTTGGTCACATGACCTGGAAGCTATTGAGCTAAAATGATAATATTTACATTAAAAAATTAATATAAAATCTCAGGAATGTTAAAATGGAAGAAAAAAGGTGTATCTCAACCAGCCAGTGTAGTACTATGGTTCTGCACTGATTTGGAGTCATTAGGTCACATGACCTGGAAGCTATTGAGCTAAAATGCTAATATTTTCATTTAAAAAATTATTAAAAATCTCAGGAATGTCAAAATGGAATAAAAAAAGGTGTATCTCAACCAGCCAGTGTAGTACTACAATCCTGAACTCATTTTGAGTCATTAGGTCACATGACCTGGAAGCTATTGAGCTAAAATACTAATATTTACATTAAAAAATTTATATAAAATCTCAGGAATGTTAAAATGGAAGAAAAAAAGATGTATCTCAACCAGCCAGTGTAGTACTATGATTCTGCACTGATTTGGAGTCATTAGCTCACATGACCTGGAAGCTATTGAGCTAAAATGCTAATATTTACATTAAAAATATATATATAAAATCTCAGGAATGTTAAAGTGGAATAAAAAAGATACTATGATCTTGCACTGATTTTGAGTCATTCCACATAATGTGAAGCTATAGACATAAAACGCTAAAATTTACATTATATAAATATGTGCAATTTAGAGTGGCCAATTAACCTATCCCATGCATGTTTTTTGGGATTTGGGCAGAACCCGGAGTACCCGGAAAGAACCCACACAGGCTGGGGTTCAAACCTGGAACCCTCTTGCTGTGAGGCGACAATGCTAGCCACTGCACCACCATGCTGCCCTGTATTTTAGCTCAATAATGTCCATATTGACATATTTACAAAAATATGTGCTAAAATGCACGTTTACATTACATAATGTAAAAATGTGCATTTTAGCTAAATAGATTCGCCTTTTTTTATACACCTTGTTCCATTTTTATATTAATTTTCTAAAGTAAATAGTAGCATTTTTGCGCCATAGCTTCCACATCATGTGACCTAATGACTCAAAATCAGTGTATGGTTATAGTACTACACTGGCTGGTTGAGATGCACCTTTTTTTATTCCATTTTAACAGTCCTGAGATTTTTAATAATTTTTAAAATGTAAATATTAGCATTTTTGCTCAATAGCTTCCAGGTCATGTGACCTAATGACTCAAAATCAGTGCAGGATCATAGTACTACACTTGCTGGTTGAGATACACGTTTTTGTATTACTTTTTAACACTAACCCACATTTAACCAACATTTTTACTTTGAAAACCGGAAGTTGGTCCACGCTGTAGCATCCTAACGCTGACTTTCTCAACCTCATCCGTCTATTTTCCGTAAAGTCTGTAACACGGGAGCACTTGAAATGTTGGAACGGCTGGCTTGACTTCGCAAATAGGAGAGACGGCTGGCTTGACCGCAGTCTCACGTTCCCCGTGATGATCGAGGGGAGACAAGGCTTAAAACTTTGATGTTTCAGAGCCTCCCTCTTCCTCCGTAACTTTTTGTTTCCTCTGCATCCCCGGTGTGTCTTTCGCCAAATTTCAGCAGGGATATCCTTTCGCCTAGTCAATGAAAAAGCCGACTTGAGGTCATCAGCTGATCCCTGCTGTAAACAATGCGGGCAGTGTGGAGTTGTTGCATCGCAACGCCAAAAAAAAGTTGCGCTATCTCAAACAAAAGCCCCAAAAATCTCACCACCCACATTATTTTATGTAGTGAAAAAGAGTAATCTAACGTGTTAAAGAAAAATATCGGAAAGTACCGAAAAGATAAGGAAAATTTAGAAAGAACTGAAAGAAAATCAGGAGCTACCGTAACAGGCTGCACACGTAGTGACGTTATGTCTCAGTGAAACTCTGGCATTTTCAGAGCAGACGTTGTGAAAAACAGTCTCATATGGCCTGGAAGCGCTAAAACTGTAATGTTAGAGCTGGAATGAAAGGTGTGCATCAAATGTGCTGAGGGCGTCAAAATAAGACTTTTTCCAGCATGGAAACACTATTTTACATTAGAAGAAGCATTTTGCAGAGTTTTCCAGTGCGTTTATGTTCTGAAAATGCCACTTACTGCAGATGACAGAAAAACACTTGAAAACTCTACAAAATACTTCTTCTAGTTGACAACAGTGTTTCCATGCTGGAAAAAGTCTAATTTTGACACCAGCAACACATTTTATGCACAGCGTTTATTTCAGCTCAAACATTACTGTTATCATTACTGTTGTCGTTTCCAGACAAGATGAGCGACTATATCACAACGTCTGATGTGAAAATGCCAAATAGTACACATGATATAAACACACTTGAAAACTCTGCAAAATACTTCCTCTAGTTAACAACAGTGTTTCCATGCTGGAAAAAGTCTAATTTTGACAACCAGAAGACATTTCAGTCATACCGTTCATTTCAGCTCTAACATTACAGTTATAAGCGTTTCCAGCCAAAAGGAGAGACTATATCACAACGTCTGCTGTGACAATGCCAAATACTACACAAGATATAACACACTTGAAAACTCTGCAAAATAATTCTTCTACTTGACAACAGTGTTTCCATGCTGGAAAAAGTCTAATTTTGACGCCAGCAACACATTTAATGCACTCCGTTCATTTCAGCTCTACCTGACTGGAACTTACCGTTTCAAGCGTTTCCAGTCAATATGACTGCTTTTTCACAAAGTCTGCCCTTCAAAATCCACCTACTAAAGATCTCACAAACATACTGGAAAACTCTGCAAAATACTTCTTCTAGTTGACAACAGTGTTTCCATGCTGGAAAAAGTCTAATTTTGACGCCACCAACATATTTTATACAAACCTTTCATTTCCGCTCTGGTGTTAGAATTTTACCGTTCCTGCCCGTTCCAGATCTTTTTCCCAGTGTCTGCCCTGAAAATTTCACATACGGGGGATCACACAAACATACTGGAAAACTCTGCAAAATACTTCTTCTAGTTGACAATAGTGTTTCCATGCTGGAAAAAGTCTAATTTTGACGCCAGCAACACATTTAATGCACTCCGTTCATTTCAGCTCTACCTGGCTGGAACTTACCGTTTCAAGCGTTTCCAGTCTTTTTCACAAGTCTGCCCTTCAAAATCCACCTACTGCAGATCTCACAAACATACTGGAAAACTCTGCAAAATACTTCTTCTAGTTGACGACACTGTTTCCATGCTGGAAAAAGTCTAATTTTGACGCCAGCAACACATTTAATGCACTCCGTTCATTTCAGCTCTGACTGACTGGAACTTACACTTTTAAGCGTTGCCTGACCATAAGCGTCTATATCACAAAGTCTGCCCTTCAAAATCCACCTACTGCAGATCTCACAAACATACTGGAAAACTCTGCAAAATACTTCTTCTAGTTGACAACAGTGTTTCCATGCTGGAAAAAGTCTTATTTTGACGCCAGCAGCAAGTTTCACACTCACCTTTCGTTGCAGCTCTAACGATCCCGTTATAGTGTTTTCTACCCATGTGAACATAATTTTCACAAAGCCTTCCTTGAAAATACCACATTGCAGATAAAGGAAACAGACGAAAACTCACTTTCGTGGCTACCGCTACATCTGGACTAAAAAAGCGAGGCTAGTCGAAAAAAAAAGTAAAGCAGTGCTCATACTTCGTTATGATTGGTTGGTCACGTTCAAAGGAAGAGCGAAGTTAGCTGCCCGGAGAAAAAAACAAAACTAGCCGCTACCCCTGGACTAAAAAAGCGAGGCTAGTGGAAAAAAAAAAACCCAGCACTGCTGGTACTTCGCCATGATTGGGTGGTCACGTTCAAAGGATGCGCGAAGTTAGTTGCCCAGATTAAAAAAAAAAAAAAACTTCTCGTGCATCTGTGCGCCCGCATAGAGCAGCAATTAATAGAATGTGCATTATAGACGATAATACGATCTCTCTCCTCTGGCAGATCCTCAACATTTTTTAATCCTTCATGATCTAATACACTGTAACAAATTTCTGTAATTTCCCGAAGAACCCGATCCATCAAGTCAATAAAGTGTAAAGTAACACGTTATTAGCCTACAAAATTCAAATGTTATTCAAACGATAACTTCATACAATATAATTTGTCTGTATATCAGACCTGTTTTGCACGTTTAATTTAAAGAATATGCGTGTTGCCAACAGACAGAAGCAGGCAATAGAGCGGTGAAGAGGAAGCTGCAAAACCAGCATTTTGGTAAGTATAATGATTATTTTTGAGAGTGACGGTATTTCACTTTATTTTATTTATCTTAGTCGTGTTTTATACGCAATATACGGGTTGTGGGTCGCAGACTGCACTGTTTTTGCAAACGTTAGCTAGCGAAAAACTGGTTAAGTTAAGCTAACGCTAGCTGCCTGCATTAGCCCTGTCACCTTCAGGACAGAGGGATTGCCAGCACATTATCTAAAACCCTCCAGGTTAGAAAACCGTTGGAGCGAAAGCCCATTGTTTATAGTTGTCAAGTTACACGTTATGGCATTATGTTACACGTTAGTATGACATTACAGAGGTGCTAAGTCAGGGCGGTTTTCCTCTGTTTTGCATGCTCACCATGGCAGTTTATGTTGCAGTTACAGTAGCACACACGCTTTAAACACTGTGAGCTTGAGCTCGGGTAATATTTGTCTCGTTAGCTCAGCAGCTACTGTGGCTCTGAGTTTTTATTGGGTTTAATTTGAACTGGAAGAGGGTTGTTGCTAAGAATCTGATATATCCCTGCTCTTATGTCCAAAATTGTGTCTATTAAAAAGTAAGGTTTTGCTGTCAAACATCAGATCTGCATGTGAAAGCGAGATAGAAAAGATAGAAATTGAATTGATTACAAATTTAACTAAAGATGTCATAACTTGAATTGTGATTAAGAATTAAATTGTTGACATCTGAACCTGAAGTTATATATAATTAATGTGCCAATATCAGCTATTCTTATTGCATGGAAGTCCAATCAAGCAATCAGTCATCTCTTACAGCTCCACCAAGTGAATCAGTCTGGAGTGGGACTTTGGAGGAGTCCATCTGGGCAGAGATCGTTATATCTGATATTGGGTAAGATTATGTTATAGAAAAAAGGCACAATTAACATTGGCAATTGTTTAACCTCATCAGTAACCAGCCTAATTAAGCATGCATATTTTGCTGTTGAACTGTCCCCTTGCTACAGGTGCAGAGGAACCTTGGGCGGTGAGCGTTACTGCAGAAAGCACAGTGATCATCACCACACATCTGTGAAGACAATTTTCAGGTAAAAATTTGTCTGTTACATTTATATTGCTGAAAATGTTTTCTTGTGTTTCAGACCCACTCTCAAATTTATTAGCCTTTATTACATGTCATTAACTCTGTGTCCTCTCTGTCCCGTAGTCCTGTGTTTGTTTCTCTCTGGTCTCTCTTTCTCTGTACCTTACTGCAGGTACCTCTGGCTCCGGAGCTGCATGTCCTATGGTCCTGGCTCCACCCACCTGCTGCTGTTTATTGTTTACAATGATCGATTTCTAACATGTTTAATGTTCCGTTCTGCTACAGATAAATATTTGATTAATATTCTTTGCAGACTGTAATGTAAATAATTACCAGTCATGACAACTTTTTGCCTCCGTGCTCTGTTTCATAATCCTAATCTGCTGAGCACACATTATCCAATAACTGTCCACTAACTGTAATGTAAATACTGACCCACATTGTCTGTATTATGCTGCATGTCTTTCTCCCCTCTCCTCCATTCCTAGCTGTCCTATCTTCCTCCTTTTCCTCCTTTCACCCAGCCCGGCCATCGGCAGGAGGGTCCCCCATCTGAGCCAGGTTCTGCTCAAGGTTTCTTCCTGTTAAAAGGGAGTTTTCCTTGCCACTGTCGCCTTAAGTGCTTGCTCTGGGGTCAGGCTCTGGGTCTCTGTAAAGCGCTTTGAGACAGTTTTGATTGTGGAAGGCGCTATATAAATAAAATTGAATTGAATTGAAAAATTGTGTGAGATTTTAAAATTTAACGTAGTTGAGATTCAGTACAACATCTGTGCTAATATAGCACCTCAGGGAACTCATGTAAATTAAGTTTACTATTCTTGCTGTACTAAGTGGATAGCAAAATACTAGTCCATCGTCTTAGTCTGTTGCAAAACTAGAGATTAATTTGAATTAGTTTAATCTATGGATATGTTCATGTGGGAGGGCAACAGAAAGAATATCTAAAAATGCCAAAAGAACAATAATAAAACAAATGTTTATTTATGTTTAGGTGATGTTCTCATGCCAATGAGCTGGATGCTTAGCATTGAGGGACAAGTGGTTGTGGGTCCACACCAGAAAAGTGTGGCTGGTATGGTAGTGTTTTTCTCATGCTATTGCGTCTTCAATCTGGTGTACCAAGAGGAGGCCTCGTGCACACTTGAATTCATCCAAAGGTAAGTGCTTCAAAGGGGATGCTAGTGGATTATTATTTAGTTACATTTTTCATTATGAATAACATATGGTGTAATTTTTATTAAAATCCCTGCATTTCCATTGTATTGCATTGCAAAGCTTCTTTCTGTTTTAGCTTGCATCTGCAATTAATGCAAATTTTTGTTTTGAAGTTTTCCATATTTGGAAAAATGTTAAGCTAGTCTCCAAAACTTGATGGGTTCTGCTGTCTCTTCAAACAATGTATTTCATTAAATGTCTTTTTCTCTGATTTTGTGACTTCAGATGCTTCATCGGGATCAACCCAACCTCTGGTACAAAGATGACCAAGTGGATCAGTCCAGGAAGTGGGAAGGTGCACGAGAAGAGTAACAACAGTGCTTTGAGTCTATTGCAAGGAAAATGGCACATGGTATTTCTTTAACAAAAGTGGTTTCAAAATAAGCTTTTTACAAGTTACATGTTTGACGTTGCTACACATTTGAGTTGACCATGAATGACTATGCTGCAATAGTCTTGTGCAGTCTGTCCTGGGTTTATGCTTTCCATGCATATGCTTATTGGCTAATAAAAAGGAAAGTTACCTTAAGTTTAATACATTTCATACACATCTGGTGTGCAATCTGGTACACTGTATTGAATATAATTGCATAATATAATAAACACTGTATTGAGTCCTAATAAATATGTTTTTTCATCACTTTTTTATTTAAGAGCTCAAGATAATCTAAAGTAGTGTTGATATATTTTGGATTATCAGGAGCCACAGCGTGCCTAATTTGCTAAATGTGAAAAAAATTAACTGTGAACCCATTCTACAGTAAGATACTGAATTATGAATAAGTAACAGCTATTTATTGGCAACATTAGTTGCCAGCAGGGCTGGACTGGGACAAAAAGATGGCCCTGGCATTTTTGGCTTAGATCGGCCTCTCATAATTAGCGGTGCACAATGAACTAATTTATGTATGTGTTCCCCGAATCGATGTATTTTACTATTGTTACGTCTTGGCCTAGGGGAAACCATAGTGCAACATTTAAAGGAAAAAAAAAAAAAAAACACCAGCAAACTCGCAGTAACTACACACTCAATGGTTTATTTTAAATGCATCTTGCACACAAGGTCAGGAGCACGTTGGCTGACAGTCCACCAGGAAGTGGAGAGAGGAGAGCCCCCAGTAAATGACAGCTTCAAATATTTGGAATAGATTTCAGAAATATTATAACACTCTCTCTTCTCTCTCCTCAACTGCTACCTCAACAGCCTGGCTTGACCAGACAGGAAGACGGACAGAGTATTACAATTTATTAAGTGATAAATAGAAAACCTAAAAAAAACAAATTAAAAATAAAAATATTTGGAACTACCTGGAAAAACTGTGCAACTTTCTAAACCATCAAAACATTTAGTATCTTCAGGGTAAATTTTTATCTTTTGATAATAATCAGAAAAATCTCATACTAACTGCGTAGGTCACCTGTTTTGGCTTCAAAACAGCGAATTTCGCCGAAAGGTGAGCGATTTTTATGCCTGTCCATCACCTAAAAGTCCCGGTATTATCCTAACATTACTACCTGATACCTGCTGTGCCTGTGCTACACTTCCCTGGTCACTCTGTCCCTCGGGTTCCCTGTCAAAAGTCTCTGGCTGCTCCTCTCCCTGTTCACCTTCAACCTGGGCTGCAGAGGACGTGGAGGCTACAGCGGCCCCTCCAGAGAATATGTCTGTTATTTTAGCACATGGCCCTCTAAATTCTGGGCCGGTCTCTAAGTTAAAAAAAAAAAAAAAAAAAAAAAAAACAGCATCGGCCCCTAGGTCTGTCGGCCCACCGGGAAAATGCACGGTATGCCCGATTACCAGTCCAGGCCTGGTTGCCAGGTAACTCATGTAATTTGAATGGAATACATGATAATATTGTAAACAAAAATACAATTAATGTTTGTTTCTAATATAAAACAATACATTGCTGTAATATATACACAGCAAAAAAAACTGTAAAACGTGTCCAGTAAATTACTGTAATTATTTTTACAGTAATTCACTTAAGTAAGGGTGTATCGCCCTATCCTACACCGTGTAGGATATGACGTTATTAGATCTATAGGGCACATCCTATTAATTGCAGCTCTAAGCGTGCGCACAGATGCATGAGAAGTTGTTTTTTTCTCTGGGCAACTAACATCGCGCTTCCTTTGAACGTGACCAACCAATCATGGCGAAGTACGAGCAGCACTGTTTGTTTTTTTTTTCACTAGCCTCGCTTTGTTAGTCCAGGTGTTAGCAGTTAGTGTTGTTTTGTTTCCTTGGCAACTGAGGTCGCTCTTCCCTTGAACGTAACCAACCAATCCTGGCGAAGTATGAGAAGTGCTGGTTTTTTTTTTATTTTCACTAGCCTGGCTTTGTTAGTCCAGATGTAGCGGGTAGCCATAGCCGACAACGACAGTGAGTTTCCTTCTGTGTTTCCCTCATCTGCAAAGTGGTATTTTCAAGGATGGCTTTGTGAAAAAGATGTTCAGATGGGATTAAAACGCTACAACTGGATCGTTAGAACTGAAATGAAAGGTGAGTGTGAAACTTGCTGCTGGTATCAAAATAAGAGTTTTTTCATCATGGAAACACTATTTTAAATTAGAAGAAGCATCTTCCAGAGTTTTCCAGTGCACATTCATATGGACTGAAATCGCTATAACTGGAATGCGCAGTCAGTTGAAGCTGAAATGAAAGGTGTGCATGAAATGTGCTGCTGGCGTTGAAATATTTTTTTGGAGTATGGAAACACTATTTTCAATTAGAAGACGCATGTTCGAGAGTCGTGATGTAGGATATGACAATATATGATCTTGAAAGATTAGAAAGTTTTGACGATCTGCCAGACGAGAGAGATCATATTAAAGAATATAAGGCACATTCTATTAATTGCAGCTCTATGCGTGCGAACAGGTGCATGAGAAGTTGTTTTGTTTCCTTGGCAACAAACTTCGCGCTTCCTTTGAACGTGACCAACCAATCATGGCGAAGAAGGAGAAATGCTGTTTTTTTTTTTTTTTTTTTTTTACTTTACTGACATAGCTTTTTAGTCAAGCTGTAGCGGATAGCCATGACCGACAACGAAAGTGAGTTTTCCACTGTGTCTCCCTCATCTGCAATTTGGTATTTTAAGGGATGGCTTTGTGAAAAAGACGTTTCACATGGGCTGAAATAACTGGAACGTTAGAGCTGAAATGAAAGGTAAGTGTAAGCTGGCGTCAAAATAAGAGTTTATTTTAAGAATGGAAATACTATTGTCAACTAGAGAAGTATTTTGCAGAGTTTTCAAGTGTGTTTCTATCATTTCGCATTGTCACAGCAGACGTGATATAGTCGCTCCTCTTGGCTGGAAACGCTTATATCTGAAATGAATGAAATGTGTTGCTGGCGTCAAAATTAGACTTTTTCCAGCATGGAAACACTGTTGTCAACTAGAAGAAGCATTTTGCAGAGTTTTCAAGTGTGTTTCTATCATGTGTACTATTTGGCATTGTCACAGCAGACGTTGGCTGGAAACGCTTATAACTGTAATGTTAGAGCTGATATGAATGAAATGTGTTGCTGGCGTCAAAATTAGACTTTTTCCAGCATGGAAACACTGTTGTCAACTAGAAAAAGTATTTTGCAGAGTTTTCAAGTGTGTTTCTATCATTTTGCATTGTCACAGCAGACGTGATATAGTCGCTCCTCTTGGCTGGAAACGCTTATATCTGAAATGAAAGAAATGTGTTGCTTGCGTCAAAATTAGACTTTTTCCAGCATGGAAACACTGTTGTCAACTAGAAAAAGTATTTTGCAGAGTTTTCAAGTGTGTTTCTATCATTTTGCATTGTCACAGCAGACGTGATATAGTCGCCCTCTCTTGGCTGGAAACGCTTATATCTGAAATGAAAGAAATGTGTTGCTTGCGTCAAAATTAGACTTTTTCCAGCATGGAAACACTGTTGTCAACTAGAAGAAGCATTTTGCAGAGTTTTCAAGTGTGTTTCTATCATGTGTACTATTTGGCATTGTCAAAGCAGACGTGATATAGTCGCTCCTCTTGGCTGGAAACGCTTATATCTGAAATGAATGAAATGTGTTGCTGGCGTCAAAATTAGACTTTTTCCAGCATGGAAACACTGTTGTCAACTAGAAGAAGCATTTTGCAGAGTTTTCAAGTGTGTTTCTATCATGTGTACTATTTCAAAATTAGACTTTTTCCAGCATGGAAACACTGTTGTCAACTAGAAGAAGCATTTTGTCAAAATTAGACTTTTTCCAGCATGGAAACACTGTTTTCAACTAGAAGAAGCATTTTGCAGTGTTTTCAAGTGTGTTTCTGTCTGCATGTGTGGCACTATCAGGGCATTTTCACAGCAGACGTTGGCTGGAAACGCTTATAACTGTAATGTTAGAGCTGATATGAATGAAATGTGTTGCTGGCGTCAAAATAAGACTTTTTCCAGCATGGAAACACTATTTTACATTAGAAGAAGCATTTTGCAGAGTTTTCAAGTGTGTTTCTATCATCTGTACTATTTGGCATTGTCAGGGCAAACGTTGCTGAAAAAACAGTCTCATATTGGCTTATAACGCTTGTAATGTTTGAGCTGAAATGACAGGTTTGCATCAAATGTGCTGCTGGCGTCAAAATAAGACTTTTTCCAGCATGGAAACACTATTTTACATTAGAAGAAGCATTTTGCAGAGTTTTCCCGTGTGTTTTCTGTCATCTGCAGTACCTGGCACTTTCAGGGCAAACGTTGTGAAAAAACAGTCTCATATTGGCAGGAAACGGTCAAATTTTACCGTTTGAGCTGAAATGACAGGTTTGCATCAAATGTGCTGCCGGCGTAAAATAAGACTTTTTCCAGCATGGAAACACTATTTTACATTAGAAGAAGCATTTTGCAGAGTTTTCCCGTATGTTTCTGTGATTTGCAGTACCTGGCATTTTCAGGGCAAACGCTGTGTCCCAGACAGTCTCAGAATGGCTGGAACGCTTAAAACGGCAAGTTTCAGTCAGTTAGAGCTGAAATGACAGGTGTGCATCAAATATGCTGCTGGCGTCAAAAATAAGACTTTTCCAGCATGGAAACACTATTTTACATTAGAAGAAGCATTTTGCAGAGTTTTCCGTGTGTTTCTGTCATCTGCAGTACCTGGCACTTTCAGGGCAAACGCTGTGAAAAACAGTCTCATATGGCTGGAACGGTCAAATTTTACCGTTTGAGCTGAAATGACAGGTTTTGCATCAAATGTGCTGCTGGCGTCAAAATAAGACTTTTTCCAGCATGGAAACACTATTTTACATTAGAAGAAGCATTTTGCAGAGTTTTCCCGTGTGTTTCTGTCATCTGCAGTACCTGGCACTTTCAGGGCAAACGCTGTGAAAAACAGTCTCATATTGGCAGGAACGGTCAAATTTTACCGTTTGAGCTGAAATGACAGGTTTGCATCAAATGTGCTGGCGTCAAAAATAAGACTTTTCCAGCATGGAAACACTATTTTACATTAGAAGAAGCATTTTGCAGAGTTTTCCCGTGTGTTTCTGTCATCATCTGCAGTACCTGGCACTTTCAGGGCAAACGTTGTGAAAAACAGTCTCATATGGCAGGAACGGTCAAATTTTACCGTTTGAGCTGAAATGACAGGTTTGCATCATTATCAAATGTGCTGCTGGCGTCAAAATAAGACTTTTTCCAGCATGGAAACACTATTTTACATTAGAAGAAGCATTTTGCAGAGTTTTCCCGTGTGTTTCTGTCATCTGCAGTACCTGGCACTTTCAGGGCAAACGCTGTGAAAAACAGTCTCAGATTGGCAGGAAACGAAAACGGTCAAATTTTCCGTTTGAGCTGAAATGACAGGTTTGTATCAAATGTGCTGCTGGCGTCAAAATAAGACTTTTTCCAGCATGGAAACACTATTTTACATTAGAAGAAGCATTTTGCAGAGTTTTCCGTGTTTCTGTGATCTGCAGTACCTGGCACTTTCAGGGCAAACGCTGTGAAAAACAGTCTCATATTGGCAGGAACGGTTAAATTTTTTCCGTTTGAGCTGAAATGACAGGTTTGTATCAAATGTGCTGGCGTCAAAAATAAGACTTTTTCCAGCATGGAAACACTATTTTACATTAGAAGAAGCATTTTGCAGAGTTTTCCCGTGTGTTTCTGTCATCTGCAGTACCTGGCACTTTCAGGGCAAACGTTGTGAAAAACAGTCTCATATGGCAGGAACGGTCAAATTTTACCGTTTGAGCTGAAATGACAGGTTTGCATCAAATGTGCTGCTGGCGTCAAAATAAGACTTTTTCCAGCATGGAAACACTATTTTACATTAGAAGAAGCATTTTGCAGAGTTTTCCGTGTTTTCTGTCATTTGTATCTGCAGTACCTGGCACTTTCAGGGCAAACGCTGTGAAAAACAGTCTCATATTGGCAGGAACGGTCAAATTTTACCGTTTGAGCTGAAATGACAGGTTTGCATCAAATGTGCTGCTGGCGTCAAAATAAGACTTTTTCCAGCATGGAAACACTATTTTACATTAGAAGAAGCATTTTGCAGAGTTTTCCCGTGTGTGTTTCTGTGATTTGCACTACCTGGCATTTTCAGGGCAAACGCTGTGAAAAGACAGTCTCAGAATGGCTGGAAACGCTTAAAACGGCAAGTTTCAGTCCGTTAGAGCTGAAATGACAGGTTTGCATCAAATGTGTGCTGCTGGCGTCAAATAAGACTTTTTCCAGCATGGAAACACTATTTTACATTAGAAGAAGCATTTTGCAGAGTTTTCCGTGTGTTTCTGTCATCTGCAGTACCTGGCACTTTCAGGGCAAACGCTGTGAAAAACAGTCTCATATGGGCAGGAACGGTCAAATTTTACCGTTTGAGCTGAAATGACAGGTTTGCATCAAATGTGCTGCTGGCGTCAAAAATAAGACTTTTTCCAGCATGGAAACACTATTTTACATTAGAAGAAGCATTTTGCAGAGTTTTCCCCAAGTTTGTTTCTGTGATCTGTACAGTACCTGGCATTTTCAGGGCAAACGCTGTGAAAACAGTCTCAGCAAGAAGCATTTCGCAGAAATTTCTGTTTAGTACTGAAATGACTGGTTTGTCATCAAATGTTGCTGTAAAATATGTTGCTGGCTCAAGATAAGACTGTTTCCAGCATGGAAACACTTTTTACATTAGAAGAAGCATTTTGCAGTTGTGAAAAAACAGTCTCATATGGCCAGGAACGGTCAAATTTTACCGTTTGAGCTGAAATGACAGGTTTGCATCAAATGTGCTGCTGGCGTCAAAATAAGACTTTTTCCAGCATGGAAACACTATTTTACATTAGAAGAAGCATTTTGCAGAGTTTTCCCTGTGTGTTTCTGTGATCTGCAGTACCTGGCATTTTCAGGGCAAACGCTGTGTCCCAGAGTCAGAGAATGGCTGGAAACGCTTAAAACAAAAGTTTCAGTCGCTTGAGCTGAAATGACAGGTTTGTGTGCATCAAATGTGTTGCTGGCGTCAAAAAAATAAGACTTTTTCCAGCATGGAAACACTATTTTACATTAGAAGAAGCATTTTGCAGAGTTTTCCCGTGTGTTTCTGTCATCTGCAGTACCTGGCACTTTCAGGGCAAACGTTGTGAAAAACAGTCTCATATGGCCAGGAACGGTCAAATTTTACCGTTTGAGCTGAAATGACAGGTTTGCATCAAATGTGCTGCTGGCGTCAAATAAGACTTTTTCCAGCATGGAAACACTATTTTACATTAGAAGAAGCATTTTGCAGAGTTTTCCCGTATGTTTCTGTGATTTGTACAGTACCTGGCACTTTCAGGGCAAACGCTGTGTCCCAGAAAAAGAGAGTGGCTCAGAAACGCTTAAAACGGTCAAATTTTACAGTTAGAGCTGAAATGACAGGTTTGTCTAAAATATGTTGCTGGCGTCAAAATAAGACTTTTTCCAGCATGGAAACACTATTTTACATTAGAAGAAGCATTTTGCAGAGTTTTCCCGTGTGTTTCTGGCACATCTGCAGTACCTGGCACTTTCAGGGCAAACGTTGTGAAAAACAGTCTCATATGGCCAGGAACGGTGAAATTTTACCGTTTGAGCTGAAATGACAGGTTTGTATCAAATGTGCTGCTGGCGTCTGAAATAACAGGTTTGCATCAAATGTTTTCCAAATAAGACTTTTTCCAGCATGGAAACACTATTTTACATTAGAAGAAAGATTTTGCAGAGTTTTCCTGTGTGTTTCTGTCATCTGCAGTACCTGGCACTTTCAGGGCAAACGCTGTGAAAAACAGTCTCAGATTGGCAGGAACGGTTTGCATCATTAGAAAATTTACCGTTTGAGCTGAAATGACAGGTTTGTATCAAATGTGCTGCCAGGCACGTCAAATACCGTTTGACTTTTCCAGCATGAAAAGACTTTTTTAGCATGGAAACACTATTTTACATTAGAAGAAGCATTTTGCAGAGTTTTCCCGTGTGTTTCTGTCATCTGCAGTACCTGGCACTTTCAGGGCAAACGTTGTGAAAAACAGTCTCATATTGGCAGGAACGGTCAAATTTTACCGTTTGAGCTGAAATGACAGGTTTGCATCAAATGTGCTGCCGGCGTCAAAATAAGACTTTTTCCAGCATGGAAACACTATTTTACATTAGAAGAAGCATTTCGCAGAGTTTTCAAGTATGTTTCTGTGATTTGTACTGTACCTGGCATTTTCAGGGCAAACCTGTGTGTCCCAAAGCAGGGAATGGCTGGAAACGCTTAAAACGGCAAGTTTCTGTTCTGTTTAGTGCTGAAAAAATGAAGACTGTGTCCAGCAAAACACTATGTTGCTGGCGTCAATTTTGCAGAGACTGTTTCCAGCATGGAAAAAACACTATTTTACATTAGAAGAAGCATTTTGCAGTGTTTTCCAGTGTGTTTCTTTCATCTGCAGTACCTGGCACTTTCAGGGCAAACGTTGAAAAAACAGTCTCATATTGTGGCATTTTCGCAGGAACGGGGAAATTTTACCGTTTGAGCTGAAATGACAGCTTTGTATCAAATGTGCTGCTGGCGTCAAATAAGACTTTTTCCAGCATGGAAACACTATTTTACATTAGAAGAAGCATTTTGCAGAGTTTTCCGTGTGTTTCTGTGATCTGCAGTAACTGGCACTTCAGGGCAAACGTTGTGAAAAACAGTCTCATATGGCCAGGAACGGTCAAATTTTACCGTTTGAGCTGAAATTTAGCGTTCCAGCTAGTTCCAGGTGGTGTTTTTACCAGCATGTGCCCTGAAAATGCCACATCCTACAAATCACAGAAACACACTGGAAAACTCTGCAAAATACTTCTTCTAATGTTGAAACACTTTTTCCATGCTGGAAAAAGTCTTATTTTGACGCCAGCAGCATATTTTAGACACACCGTTCATTTCAGCACTAACTGACTGAAACTTGCCGCTTTAAGTGTTTACAGAAATTCTCTGTGTGTTCAGACACAGCGTGTGCCCTGAAAATGCCACACAGTACAAATCAAAGAAACATTTGACCTGTTTCTTCTGTAAAATAGTGTTTCCATGCTGGAAAAAGTCTTATTTTGACGACTTTGATACAAAGCTGTCATTTCAGCTCAAACAAAATTTGACGTTCCTGGCCATACGAGACCACTGCCCTGAAAGTGCCAGGTACTGCAGATGAAAGAAACACACGGGAAAACTCAGCAAAATGCAGCGTCTGCCCTGAATATTTCACATACTGGGGATCACACAAACATACGGGAAAATTCTGCAAAATGCTTCCTCTAATTGAAAATACTGTTTCCATGCTGAAAAACTCTAATTTTGACAGCAGCAGCAACAGGACTGGACTGGGACAAAAACGGCCCTGGTTAGACCGGCCCTCATAATTAGCGGTGCACAACAGACTAATTTATGTATGCGTTCCCCGAAGCAATGTATTTTACTATTGTTACGTCTTGGCCCAGAGGAAACCATGTCGCAACATTTAAAGGAAAAATCCCAGCTCCCAAAAAACCACCAGCAAACTCGCAGTAACTACACATTCAATGGTTTATTTAAAATGCTTCTTGCGCACAAGTTCAGGTGCATGTTGGCTGACAGTCCACCTGGAAGTGGAGAGAGGAGAGCCCCCAGTAAATGACAGCTTGAGATATTTGGAATAGATTTCAGAAATATTATAACACTCTCTCTTCTCTCTCCTCAACTGCTACCTCAAAAGCCTGGCTTGACTAGACAGGAAGAGAGGGACAGATTATTACAATTTATTAAGTGATAAATAGAAAACCTAAAAGAAACAAATTAAAAATACATTTGGAACTACCTGGAAAAACTGTGCAACTATCTAAACCATCAAAACATGTAGTATCTTTAGGTTACATTTTTATTTTTTGATAAGACTCTGAAAAATCTTATACTAACTGCATTGATACTGTAAAAAAACACACACACACACACACACACACACACACACACACGGAACGAAAACAAAACACAATTTAAGGCAACTGCTGCGACAGGAAATAAGAACATTATTCATTGCTCTCCATTCTCATGTAATTCTACACGTTTCACGTAGGTCACCTGATTTGGCTTCAGAACGGCGAATTTCGCCGAAAGGTGAGCGAGTTTCATGCCTGTCCATCACCTAAAAGTCCCGGTATTATCTTAACATTACTACCTGCTTACCTGCTGCGCCTGTGCTACACTTCCCTGGTCACTCTGTCCCTCG
Organism: Toxotes chatareus; assembly: GCA_016801885.1. NCBI lineage: Eukaryota > Metazoa > Chordata > Actinopteri > Toxotidae > Toxotes > Toxotes chatareus. Next base: position 25,558 of record JAFBJY010000180.1, on the reverse strand, counting down.
GGTTCCTGTCAACAGCCTCTGGTTGCTCCTCTCCCTGGAGGCTACAGCAGCCCCTCCAGAGATTATGTCTTTTATTTTAGTACATTTTGCAGCTTCTATAGCGAGATTATTTTTAATCTTTTAGCCCGCAACCTCTCCGCACCTCCTTTCTTCCGCTTCTCCATGTTTCCACGCTCAACACTAAACTGGCCGGGATCAGTGCAGAGAAAGGGGTGGGCCGCCTCGTAAACTACTATATCCTGATTGGTTTAGTCCACTGTCTATATTGAAGATATATTGCCACACCCTCTAAACCCGGTCTCTAAGTCTAAAAAACAAAAACAAAAACAAAACAAAAAAACAAACAAACAGCATCGGCCCGAGGACTGTCGGCCCACCGGGAAAATGCCCGGTATGCCAGATTACCAGTCCAGGCCTGAGCAGCAAATTTCACACTCACCTTTCGTTGCAGCTCTAACGATCCCGTTCTAGCGTTTTCTACCCATGTGGACATCATTTTCACCAAGCCTTCCTTGAAAATACCACATTGCAGTTAAAGGAAACACAGAGGAAAACTCACTTTCGTTGTCGGCTATGGCTACCGCTACATCTGGACAAAAAAAGGAGGCTAGTGAAAAAAAAAAAAGAAAAGCAGTGCTCATACTTCGCTATGATTGGTTGGTCACGTTCAAAGGAAGAGCGACGTTAGCTGCCTGGAGAAAAAAAACAAAAGTAGCTGGTACACCTGGACTAAAAAAGCGTGGTTAGTGAAAAAAAAAAAACAGCACTTCTCATACTTCGCCATGATTGGTTGGTCACGCTCAAAGGATGCGCGAAGCCCAGATTTAAAAAAAAAAAAAAAAAAAACTTCATGCATCTGTGCGCAGGCATAGAGCTGCAATTAATAGAATGTGCATTATAGATGATAATACGATCTCTCTCTCTGGCAGATCCTCAACATTTTTAATCCTTCACGATCTGTATCCTTCACTGTAACAAATTTCTGTAATTTCCAAGAACCCGATCCATCAAGTCAATAAAGTGTAAGTAACACGTTATTAGCTTACAAAATTCAAATGTTATTCAAACGATAACTTCATACAATATAATTTGTCTGTATATCAGACTGGTTTTACACGTTTAATTTAAAGAATATGCATGTTGCCAACAGACAGAAGCAGGCAATAGAGCGGTGAAGAGGAAGCTGCAAAACCAGCATTTTGGTAAGTATGATGATTCTTTATTTTTGATAGTGACTGTAGTTCACGTTATTTTATTTATCTTAGTCGCGTTTTATACGGAATATACGGGTTGTGGGACGCAGACTGCACTGTTTTTGCAAACGTTAGCTAGCTTAAAAACTGGTTAAGTTGTTAACGCTAGCTGCCTGCATTAGCCCTGTCACCTTCAGGACAGAGCGATTGCCAGCACATTATCTAAAACCTCCAGGTTAGAAAACTGTTGGAGCGAAAGCCCATTGTTTATAGTTGTCAAGTTACACGTTATGGCATTATGTTACACGTTAGTATGACATTGCAGAGGTACTAAGTCAGGGCGGTTTTCCTCTGTTTTGCAAGCTCAACATGGCAGTTTATGCTGCAGTTACAGTAGCACACACGCTTTAAACACTGTGTGAGCTTGAGCTCGGGTAATATTTAACATTGACTCATTAGCTCAGCAGCCACTGTGGCTCTGAGTTTTATTGGGTTTAATTTGAACTGGAAGAGGGTTGTTGCTAAGAATCTGATATATCCCTGCTCTTAAGTCCAAAATTGTGTCTATTAAAAAGTAAGGTTTTGCTGTCAAACATCAGTCATCTGCATGTGAAAGCGAGAGAGAAAAGATAGAAATTGAATTGAGTACAAATTTAACTAAAGATGTCATAACTTGAATTGTGATTAAGAATGAAATTGTTGACATCTGAAACTGAAGTTATATATATTTAATGTGCCAATATCAGCTATTCTTATTGCATGGAAGTCCAATCAAGCAATCAGTCATCTCTTACAGCTCCACCAAGTGAATCAGTCTGGAGTGGAACCTTGAGGAATCCATCTGGGCAGAGATAGTTATATCTGATATTGGGTAAGATTATGTTATAGAAAAAAAGGCACAATTAACATTGGCTAAGCAGTTAAATTGTTCAACCTCATCAGTAACCAGCCTAATTAAGCATGCATATTTTGCTGTTGAACTGTCCCCTGCTACAGGTGCAGAGGAAAACCCTGGGCGGTGAGCGCACTGCAGAAGGCACAGTGATCATCACCACACTCTGTGAAGACAATTTTAGGTAAAAATTTGTCTGTTACATTTATATTGCTGAAAATGTTTTCTTGTGTGAGATTTTAAAATTTAACATAGTTGAGATTCAGTACAACATCTGTGCTAATATAGCACCTCAGGTAACTCATGTAAGTTAAGTTTACTATTCTTGCTGTACTAAGTGGATAGCAAAATACTAGTCCATCGTCTTATGTAGTGTATTTTCTAGTCTGTTGCAAAACTAGAGATTAATATGAATTAGTTTAATCTATGGATATGTTCATGTGGAAGGGCAACAGGAAAAGCAACAGAAAGAATATCTAAAATGCCAAAAGAACAATAATAAAGCAAATGTTTATTTATGTTTAGGTGATGTTCTCATGCCAATGAGCTGGATGCGTAGCATTGAGGGACAAGTGGTTGTGGGTCCACACCAGAAAATTGTGGCTGGAATGGCAGTGTTTTTCTCATGCTATTGTGTCTTCAATCTGGTGTACCAAGAGGAGGCCTCATGCACACTTGAATTCATCCAAAGGTAAGTGCTTCAAAGGGGATGCCAGTGGATTATTATTTAGTTACATTTTTCATTATGAATAACATATGGTGTAATTTTTATTCAATTCCCTGCATTTCCATTGTATTGCATTGCAAAGCTTCTTTCTGTTTTAGCTTGCATGGATGGAACATCTGCAATTAATGCAAATTTTTGTTTTGAAGTTTTGCATATTTGGAAAAATGTTAAGCTATTCTCCAAAACTTGATGGGTTCTGCTGTCTCTTCAAACAATGTATTTCATTAAATGTCTTTTTCTCTGATTTTGTGACTTTAGATGCTTCATCAGGATCAACCCAACCTCTGGCACAAAGATGACCAAGTGGATCAGTCCAGGTAGTGGGAAGGTGCACGAGAAGAGTAACAACAGTGTCAGCCCTCATGTCTCTGCACTTCTCAAAAGATTAACGGACTATGAATGGCTTTGACTCTGTTGCAAGGAAAATGGCACATGGTATTTCTTTAATAAAATTGTTTTCAAAATAAGCTTTTTACAAGTTACATGTTTGACGTTGCTACACATTTGAGTTGACCATGAATGACTATGCTGCAATGGTCTTGTGCAGTCTGTCCTGGGTTTATGCTTTCCATGCACATGCTTATTGGCTAATAAAAAGGAAAGTTACCTTAAGTTTAATACATTTCATACACATCTGGTGTGCAATCACACACCACACTGTATTGAATATAATTGCATAATATAATAAACACTGTATTGAGTCCTAATAAATGTTTTTTCATCACTTTTTTATTTAACAGCTCAAGATAATCTAAAGTAGTGTTGATATATTTTGATTATCAGCAGCCACAGCGTGCCTAATTTGCTAAATGTGAAAAAAATTAACTGTGAACCCATTCTACAGTAAGATACTGAATTATGAATAAGTAATAGTTATTTATTGGCAACAGTAGTTGCTAGGGAACTCATGTAATATGAATGGAATACATGATAATATTGTAAACAAATATACAATTAACATACATTGCTGTAATTTATACACAGCAAAAAAAAGACATGTAAAACGTGTCCAGTAAATTACTGTAATTATTTTTACATTAATTAACGTAAGTATAGTGTATCGCCTCATCCTACACCGTGTAGGATATGACGTTATTAGATCTATAGGGCACATTCTATTAATTTGCAGCTCTATGCGTGCGCACAGATGCATGAGAAGTAGTTTTTTTTGCCTCTGGGCAACTAACATCGCGCTTCCTTTGAACGTGACCAACCAATCATGGCGAAATACGAGCAGTGCTGTGTTTTTATTTTTTCCACTAGCCTCGCTTTTTTAGTCCAGGTGTAGCGGCTAGTGTTGTTTTGTTTCCTTGGCAACTAAGGTCGCTCTTCCTTTGAACGTAACCAACCAATCCTGGCCAAGTATGAGCAGTGTTGTTTTTTTTTTTTTTTTTCACTAACCTCCCTTTATTAGTCCAGATGTACCGGTAGCCATAGCCGACAACGAAAGTGAGTTTCCCTCTGTGTCTCCCTCATCTGCAATGTGGTATTTTCAAGGAAGGCTTTGTGAAAAAGATGTTCAGATGGGATTAAAAGCTACAACTGGATCGTTAGAACTGAAATGAAAGGTGAGTGTGAAACTTGCTGCTGGTGTCAAAATAAGAGTTTTTTCATCATGGAAACACTATTTTAAATTAGAAGAAGCATCTTCCAGAGTTTTCCAGTGTGTTTGTGTGATCTGCAGTATGGCATTTTCAGGGAAAGCTTTGAACTGAAAATCGCTATAACTGTAATGCGAAGTCAGTTAAAGCTGAATTTTTTTTTCTTTACTGACCTAGCTTTTTTAGTCACGCTGTAGCTGATAGCCATGGCCGACAACGAAAGTGAGTTTTCCACTGTGTTTCCCTCATCTGCAATTTGGTATTTTCAGGGATGGCTTTGTGAAAAAGAAAGCTGAAAATATTATAACTGTACCGTTAGAGCTGAAATGAAAGGTGATTGTGAAACTACCAGCTGGCGTTAAAATTAGACTTTTTCCAGCATAGAAACACTGTTGTCAACTAGAAGAAGTATTTTGCAGAGTTTTCCAGTATGTTTGTGTGATCCCAAGTATGTGAAATTTTCAAGCAGACGCTGGGAAAAAGACAATCTGAAACGGGCTGGAACGGTAAAATTCTAACGCTAGAATTGAAATGAAAGGTGTGTATGAAATATGTTGCTCGCGTCAAAATAAGACTTTTTCCAACAGTGTTGTCAACTTAGAAGAAGTATTTTGCAGTGTTGTCAAGTGTGTTTCTATTCTGTGTAGTATTTGGCATTTAACAGTAGACGTTGTGATAAAGTCGCTCATCTTGTCTGGAAACGCTTATAACTGTAATGTTTGAGCTGAAATGAATGCTGTGCATAAAATATGTTGCTGGCGTCAAAATTAGACTTTTTCCAGCATGGAAAAACTATTTTACATTAGAAGAAGCATTTTGCAGAGTTTTCTCGTGTGTTTCTGTCATCTGCAGTACCTGGCACTTTCAGGGCAAACGTTGTGAAAAATACTCTCATATGGTTTGGAAGCGCTAAAACTGTACTGTTAGAGCTGAAATGAACGGTGTGTCTAAAATATGTTGCCGGCGTCAAAATAAGACTTTTTCTAACATGGAAACAGTGTTGTCAACTAGAAGAAGTATTTTGCAGAGTTTTCAAGTATGTTTCTGTGATTTGCACTGTGTGGCATTTTCAGGGCACACGCTGTGTCCCAGACACACAGAGAATGGCTGGAAACGCTGAAAACGGCAAGTTTCAGTCAGTTAGTGCTGAAATGAACGGTGTGTCTAAAATATGTTGCTGGCGTCAAATAAGACTGTTTCCAGCATGGAAACACTATTTTACATTAGAAGAAGCATTTTGCAGAGTTTTCAAGTATGTTTCTGTGATTTGTACTGTGTGGCATTTTCAGGGCACACGCTGTGAAAAACAGTCTCATATGGCCAGGAACGGTGAAATTTTACCGTTTGAGCTGAAATGACAGCTTTGTATCAAATGTGCTGCTGGCGTCAAATAAGACTGTTTCCAGCATGGAAACACTATTTTACATTAGAAGAAGCATTTCGCAGAGTTTTCAAGTATGTTTCTGTGATTTGTACTGTGTGGCATTTTCAGGGCACACGCTGTGTCCCAGACACACAGAGAATGGCTGGAAACGCTTAAAACGGCAAGTTTCAGTCAGTTAGTGCTGAAATGAACGGTGTGTCTAAAATATGTTGCTGGCGTCAAAAATAAGACTGTTTCCAGCATGGAAACACTATTTTACATTAGAAGAAGCATTTTGCAGAGTTTTCAAGTATGTTTCTGTGATTTGTACTGTGTGGCATTTTCAGGGCAAACGCTGTGAAAAACAGTCTCATATGGCCAGGAACGGTGAAATTTTTCACCGTTTGAGCTGAAATGACAGCTTTGTATCAAATGTGCTGCTGGCGTCAAAATAAGACTGTTTCCAGCATGGAAACACTATTTTACATTAGAAGAAGCATTTCGCAGAGTTTTCAAGTATGTTTCTGTGATTTGTACTGTGTGGCATTTTCAGGGCACACGCTGTGAAAAGACAGTCTCATATGGGCTGGAACGGTGAAATTTTCACCGTTTGAGCTGAAATGACAGCTTTGTATCAAATGTGCTGCTGGCGTCAAATAAGACTGTTTCCAGCATGGAAACACTATTTTACATTAGAAGAAGCATTTCGCAGAGTTTTCAAGTATGTTTCTGTGATTTGTACTGTGTGGCATTTTCAGGGCACACGCTGTGAAAAACAGTCTCATATGGCCAGGAACGGTGAAATTTTACCGTTTGAGCTGAAATGACAGCTTTGTATCAAATGTGCTGCTGGCGTCAAAATAAGACTGTTTCCAGCATGGAAACACTATTTTACATTAGAAGAAGCATTTCGCAGAGTTTTCAAGTATGTTTCTGTGATTTGTACTGTGTGGCATTTTCAGGGCACACGCTGTGTCCCAGACACACAATGGCTGAGAATGGCTGGAAACGCTTAAAACGGCAAGTTTCAGTCAGTTAGTGCTGAAATGAACGGTGTTTCTAAAATATGTTGCTGGCGTCAAAATAAGACTGTTTCCAGCATGGAAACACTATTTTACATTAGAAGAAGCATTTTGCAGAGTTTTCCCGTGTGTTTCTTTGATCTGCAGTACCTGGCACTTTCAGGGCACACGCTGTGAAAAACAGTCTCATATGGCCAGGAACGGTGAAATTTTACCGTTTGAGCTGAAATGACAGCTTTGTATCAAATGTGCTGCTGGCGTCAAAATAAGACTGTTTCCAGCATGGAAACACTATTTTACATTAGAAGAAGCATTTCGCAGAGTTTTCAAGTATGTTTCTGTGATTTGTACTGTGTGGCATTTTCAGGGCACACGCTGTGTCCCAGACACACAGAGAATGGCTGGAAACGCTTAAAACGGCAAGTTTCAGTCAGTTAGTGCTGAAATGAACGGTGTGTCTAAAATATGTTGCTGGCGTCAAAATAAGACTGTTTCCAGCATGGAAACACTATTTTACATTAGAAGAAGCATTTTGCAGAGTTTTCAAGTATGTTTCTTTGATTTGTACTACCTGGCATTTTCAGGGCAAACGCTGTGTGAAAAACAGTCTCATATGGCCAGGAACGGTGAAATTTTACCGTTTGAGCTGAAATGACAGCTTTGTATCAAATGTGCTGCTGGCGTCAAAATAAGACTGTTTCCAGCATGGAAACACTATTTTACATTAGAAGAAGCATTTCGCAGAGTTTTCAAGTATGTTTCTGTGATTTGTACTGTGTGGCATTTTCAGGGCACACGCTGTGAAAAACAGTCTCATATGGCCAGGAACGGTGAAATTTTACCGTTTGAGCTGAAATGACAGCTTTGTATCAAATGTGCTGCTGGCGTCAAAATAAGACTGTTTCCAGCATGGAAACACTATTTTACATTAGAAGAAGCATTTCGCAGAGTTTTCAAGTATGTTTCTGTGATTTGTACTGTGTGGCATTTTCAGGGCACACGCTGTGAAAAACAGTCTCATATGGCCAGGAACGGTGAAATTTTACCGTTTGAGCTGAAAGTGACAAATGAACTTTGTATCAAATGTGCTGCTGGCGTCAAAATAAGACTGTTTCCAGCATGGAAACACTATTTTACATTAGAAGAAGCATTTCGCAGAGTTTTCAAGTGTGTTTCTGTGATTTGTACTGTGTGGCATTTTCAGGGCAAACGCTGTGAAAAACAGTCTCATATGGCCAGGAACGGTGAAATTTTACCGTTTGAGCTGAAATGACAGCTTTGTATCAAATGTGCTGCTGGCGTCAAAATAAGACTGTTTCCAGCATGGAAACACTATTTTACATTAGAAGAAGCATTTCGCAGAGTTTTCAAGTATGTTTCTGTGATTTGTACTGTGTGGCATTTTCAGGGCACACGCTGTGAAAAACAGTCTCATATGGCCAGGAACGGTGAAATTTTACCGTTTGAGCTGAAATGACAGCTTTGTATCAAATGTGCTGCTGGCGTCAAAATAAGACTGTTTCCAGCATGGAAACACTATTTTACATTAGAAGAAGCATTTCGCAGAGTTTTCAAGTATGTTTCTGTGATTTGTACTGTGTGGCATTTTCAGGGCACACGCTGTGTCCCAGACACACAGAGAATGGCTGGAAACGCTTAAAACGGCAAGTTTCAGTCAGTTAGTGCTGAAATGAACGGTGTGTCTAAAATATGTTGCTGGCGTCAAAAATAAGACTGTTTCCAGCATGGAAACACTATTTTACATTAGAAGAAGCATTTCGCAGAGTTTTCAAGTATGTTTCTGTGATTTGTACTGTGTGGCATTTTCAGGGCACACGCTGTGAAAAACAGTCTCATATGGCCAGGAACGGTGAAATTTTACCGTTTGAGCTGAAATGACAGCTTTGTATCAAATGTGCTGCTGGCGTCAAAATAAGACTGTTTCCAGCATGGAAACACTATTTTACATTAGAAGAAGCATTTCGCAGAGTTTTCAAGTATGTTTCTGTGATTTGTACTGTGTGGCATTTTCAGGGCACACGCTGTGAAAAACAGTCTCATATGGCCAGGAACGGTGAAATTTTACCGTTTGAGCTGAAATGACAGCTTTGTATCAAATGTGCTGCTGGCGTCAAAATAAGACTGTTTCCAGCATGGAAACACTATTTTACATTAGAAGAAGCATTTCGCAGAGTTTTCAAGTATGTTTCTGTGATTTGTACTGTGTGGCATTTTCAGGGCACACGCTGTGAAAAAGACAGTCTCATATGGCCAGGAACGGTGAAATTTTACCGTTTGAGCTGAAATGACAGTGTTGTATCAAATGTGCTGCTGGCGTCAAAATAAAGACTGTTTCCAGCATGGAAACACTATTTTACATTAGAAGAAGCATTTCGCAGAGTTTTCAAGTATGTTTCTGTGATTTGTACTGTGTGGCATTTTCAGGGCACACGCTGTGAAAAACAGTCTCATATGGCCAGGAACGGTGAAATTTTACCGTTTGAGCTGAAATGACAGCTTTGTATCAAATGTGCTGCTGGCGTCAAAATAAGACTGTTTCCAGCATGGAAACACTATTTTACATTAGAAGAAGCATTTCGCAGAGTTTTCAAGTATGTTTCTGTGATTTGTACTGTGTGGCATTTTCAGGGCACACGCTGTGAAAAAGACAGTCTCATATGGCTGGAACGGTGAAATTTTACCGTTTGAGCTGAAATGACAGCTTTGTATCAAATGTGCTGCTGGCGTCAAAAATAAGACTGTTTCCAGCATGGAAACACTATTTTACATTAGAAGAAGCATTTCGCAGAGTTTTCAAGTATGTTTCTGTGATTTGTACTGTGTGGCATTTTCAGGGCACACGCTGTGAAAAACAGTCTCATATGGCCAGGAACGGTGAAATTTTACCGTTTGAGCTGAAATGACAGCTTTGTATCAAATGTGCTGCTGGCGTCAAAATAAGACTGTTTCCAGCATGGAAACACTATTTTACATTAGAAGAAGCATTTCGCAGAGTTTTCAAGTATGTTTCTGTGATTTGTACTGTGTGGCATTTTCAGGGCACACGCTGTGTCCCAGACACACAGAGAATGGCTGGAAACGCTTAAAACGGCAAGTTTCAGTCAGTTAGTGCTGAAATGAACGGTGTGTCTAAAATATGTTGCTGGCGTCAAAATAAGACTGTTTCCAGCATGGAAACACTATTTTACATTAGAAGAAGCATTTCGCAGAGTTTTCAAGTATGTTTCTGTGATTTGTACTGTGTGGCATTTTCAGGGCACACGCTGTGAAAAACAGTCTCATATGGCCAGGAACGGTGAAATTTTACCGTTTGAGCTGAAATGACAGCTTTGTATCAAATGTGCTGCTGGCGTCAAAATAAGACTGTTTCCAGCATGGAAACACTATTTTACATTAGAAGAAGCATTTCGCAGAGTTTTCAAGTATGTTTCTGTGATTTGTACTGTGTGGCATTTTCAGGGCACACGCTGTGTCCCAGACACACAGAGAATGGCTGGAAACGCTTAAAACGGCAAGTTTCAGTCAGTTAGTGCTGAAATGAACGGTGTTTCTAAAATATGTTGCTGGCGTCAAAATAAGACTGTTTCCAGCATGGAAACACTATTTTACATTAGAAGAAGCATTTCAGAGTTTTCAGAGAGTTTTCAGGGCACACGCTGTGAAAAACAGTCTCATATGGCCAGGAACGGTGAAATTTTACCGTTTGAGCTGAAATGACAGCTTTGTATCAAATGTGCTGCTGGCGTCAAAATAAGACTGTTTCCAGCATGGAAACACTATTTTACATTAGAAGAAGCATTTCGCAGAGTTTTCAAGTATGTTTCTGTGATTTGTACTGTGTGGCATTTTCAGGGCACACGCTGTGTCCCAGACCCACAGAGAATGGCTGTAAACGCTTAAAACGGCAAGTTTCAGTCAGTTAGTGCTGAAATGAACGGTGTGTCTAAAATATGTTGCTGGCGTCAAAATAAGACTGTTTCCAGCATGGAAACACTATTTTACATTAGAAGAAGCATTTTGCAGAGTTTTCCCGTGTGTTTCTTTCATCTGCAGTACCTGGCACTTTCAGGGCAAACGTTGTGAAAAACAGTCTCATATGGCCAGGAACGGTGAAATTTTACCGTTTGAGCTGAAATGACAGCTTTGTATCAAATGTGCTGCTGGCGTCAAAATAAGACTGTTTCCAGCATGGAAACACTATTTTACATTAGAAGAAGCATTTCGCAGAGTTTTCAAGTATGTTTCTGTGATTTGTACTGTGTGGCATTTTCAGGGCACACGCTGTGTCCCAGACCCACAGAGAATGGCTGGAAACGCTTAAAACGGCAAGTTTCAGTCAGTTAGTGCTGAAATGAACGGTGTGTCTAAAATATGTTGCTGGCGTCAAAATAAGACTGTTTCCAGCATGGAAACACTATTTTACATTAGAAGAAGCATTTTGCAGAGTTTTCCCGTGTGTTTCTTTCATCTGCAGTACCTGGCACTTTCAGGGCAAACGTTGTGAAAAACAGTCTCATATGGCCAGGAACGGTGAAATTTTACCGTTTGAGCTGAAATGACAGCTTTGTATCAAATGTGCTGCTGGCGTCAAAATAAGACTGTTTCCAGCATGGAAACACTATTTTACATTAGAAGAAGCATTTCGCAGAGTTTTCAAGTATGTTTCTGTGATTTGTACTGTGTGGCATTTTCAGGGCACACGCTGTGTCCCAGACCCACAGAGAATGGCTGTAAACGCTTAAAACGGCAAGTTTCAGTCAGTTAGTGCTGAAATGAACGGTGTGTCTAAATTATGTTGCTGGCGTCAAAATAAGACTGTTTCCAGCATGGAAACACTATTTTACATTAGAAGAAGCATTTCGCAGAGTTTTCAAATATGTTTCTGTGATTTGTACTGTGTGGCATTTTCAGGGCACACGCTGTGAAAAACAGTCTCATATGGCCAGGAACGGTGAAATTTTACCGTTTGAGCTGAAATGACAGCTTTGTATCAAATGTGCTGCTGGCGTCAGAATAAGACTGTTTCCAGCATGGAAACACTATTTTACATTAGAAGAAGCATTTCGCAGAGTTTTCAAGTATGTTTCTGTGATTTGTACTGTGTGGCATTTTCAGGGCACACGCTGTGAAAAACAGTCTCATATGGCCAGGAACGGTGAAATTTTACCGTTTGAGCTGAAATGACAGCTTTGTATCAAATGTGCTGCTGGCGTCAGAATAAGACTGTTTCCAGCATGGAAACACTATTTTACATTAGAAGAAGCATTTCGCAGAGTTTTCAAGTATGTTTCTGTGATTTGTACTGTGTGGCATTTTCAGGGCACACGCTGTGTCCCAGACCCACAGAGAATGGCTGTAAACGCTTAAAACGGCAAGTTTCAGTCAGTTAGTGCTGAAATGAACGGTGTGTCTAAATTATGTTGCTGGCGTCAAAATAAGACTGTTTCCAGCATGGAAACACTATTTTACATTAGAAGAAGCATTTCGCAGAGTTTTCAAATATGTTTCTGTGATTTGTACTGTGTGGCATTTTCAGGGCACACGCTGTGAAAAACAGTCTCATATGGCCAGGAACGGTGAAATTTTACCGTTTGAGCTGAAATGACAGCTTTGTATCAAATGTGCTGCTGGCGTCAGAATAAGACTGTTTCCAGCATGGAAACACTATTTTACATTAGAAGAAGCATTTCGCAGAGTTTTCAAGTATGTTTCTGTGATTTGTACTGTGTGGCATTTTCAGGGCACACGCTGTGAAAAACAGTCTCATATGGCCAGGAACGGTGAAATTTTACCGTTTGAGCTGAAATGACAGCTTTGTATCAAATGTGCTGCTGGCGTCAAAATAAGACTGTTTCCAGCATGGAAACACTATTTTACATTAGAAGAAGCATTTCGCAGAGTTTTCAAGTATGTTTCTTTGATTTGTACTGTGTGGCATTTTCAGGGCACACGCTCTGAACAACAGTCTCATATGGCCAGGAACGGTGAAATTTTACCGTTTGAGCTGAAATGACAGCTTTGTATCAAATGTGCTGCTGGCGTCAAAATAAGACTGTTTCCAGCATGGAAACACTATTTTACATTAGAAGAAGCATTTCGCAGAGTTTTCAAGTATGTTTCTTTGATTTGTACTGTGTGGCATTTTCAGGGCACACGCTCTGAACAACAACAGTCTCATATGGCCAGGAACGGTGAAATTTTACCGTTTGAGCTGAAATGACAGCTTTGTATCAAATGTGCTGCTGGCGTCAAAATAAGACTGTTTCCAGCATGGAAACACTATTTTACATTAGAAGAAGCATTTCGCAGAGTTTTCAAGTATGTTTCTGTGATTTGTACTGTGTGGCATTTTCAGGGCACACGCTGTGAAAAAAAGTCTCATATGGCCAGGAACGGTGAAATTTTACCGTTTGAGCTGAAATGACAGCTTTGTATCAAATGTGCTGCTGGCGTCAAAATAAGACTGTTTCCAGCATGGAAACACTATTTTACATTAGAAGAAGCATTTCGCAGAGTTTTCAAGTATGTTTCTGTGATTTGTACTGTGTGGCATTTTCAGGGCACACGCTGTGAAAAACAATCTCATATGGCCAGGAACGGTGAAATTTTACCGTTTGAGCTGAAATGACAGCTTTGTATCAAATGTGCTGCTGGCGTCAAAATAAGACTGTTTCCAGCATGGAAACACTATTTTACATTAGAAGAAGCATTTCGCAGAGTTTTCAAGTATGTTTCTGTGATTTGTACTGTGTGGCATTTTCAGGGCACACGCTGTGAAAAACAGTCTCATATGGCCAGGAACGGTGAAATTTTACCGTTTGAGCTGAAATGACAGCTTTGTATCAAATGTGCTGCTGGCGTCAAAATAAGACTGTTTCCAGCATGGAAACACTATTTTACATTAGAAGAAGCATTTCGCAGAGTTTTCAAGTATGTTTCTGTGATTTGTACTGTGTGGCATTTTCAGGGCACACGCTGTGTCCCAGACACACAGAGAATGGCTGGAAACGCTTAAAACGGCAAGTTTCAGTCAGTTAGTGCTGAAATGAACGGTGTTTCTAAGATATGTTGCTGGCGTCAAAATAAGACTGTTTCCAGCATGGAAACACTATTTTACATTAGAAGAAGCATTTCGCAGAGTTTTCAAGTATGTTTCTGTGATTTGTACTGTGTGGCATTTTCAGGGCACACGCTGTGTCCCAGACACACAGAGAATGGCTGTAAACGCTTAAAACGGCAAGTTTCAGTCAGTTAGTGCTGAAATGAACGGTGTTTCTAAAATATGTTGCTGGCGTCAAAATAAGACTGTTTCCAGCATGGAAACACTATTTTACATTAGAAGAAGCATTTTGCAGAGATTTCCCGTGTGTTTCTTTCATCTGCAGTACCTGGCACTTTCAGGGCAAACGTTGTGAAAAACAGTCTCATATGGCCAGGAACGGTGAAATTTTACCGTTTGAGCTGAAATGACAGCTTTGTATCAAATGTGCTGCTGGCGTCAGAATAAGACTGTTTCCAGCATGGAAACACTATTTTACATTAGAAGAAGCATTTCGCAGAGTTTTCAAGTATGTTTCTGTGATTTGTACTGTGTGGCATTTTCAGGGCACACGCTGTGAAAAAGAATGGTCTCATATGGCCAGGAACGGTGAAATTTTACCGTTTGAGCTGAAATGACAGCTTTGTATCAAATGTGCTGCTGGCGTCAAAATAAGACTGTTTCCAGCATGGAAACACTATTTTACATTAGAAGAAGCATTTCGCAGAGTTTTCAAGTATGTTTCTGTGATTTGTACTGTGTGGCATTTTCAGGGCACACGCTGTGAAAAACAGTCTCATATGGCCAGGAACGGTGAAATTTTACCGTTTGAGCTGAAATGACAGCTTTGTATCAAATGTGCTGCTGGCGTCAAAATAAGACTGTTTCCAGCATGGAAACACTATTTTACATTAGAAGAAGCATTTCGCAGAGTTTTCAAGTATGTTTCTGTGATTTGTACTGTGTGGCATTTTCAGGGCACACGCTGTGTCCCAGACACACAGAGAATGGCTGGAAACGCTTAAAACGGCAAGTTTCAGTCAGTTAGTGCTGAAATGAACGGTGTGTCTAAAATATGTTGCTGGCGTCAAAATAAGACTGTTTCCAGCATGGAAACACTATTTTACATTAGAAGAAGCATTTTGCAGAGTTTTCCCGTGTGTTTCTTTCATCTGCAGTACCTGGCACTTTCAGGGCAAACGTTGTGAAAAACAGTCTCATATGGCCAGGAACGGTGAAATTTTACCGTTTGAGCTGAAATGACAGCTTTGTATCAAATGTGCTGCTGGCGTCAAAATAAGACTGTTTCCAGCATGGAAACACTATTTTACATTAGAAGAAGCATTTCGCAGAGTTTTCAAGTATGTTTCTGTGATTTGTACTGTGTGGCATTTTCAGGGCACACGCTGTGAAAAACAGTCTCATATGGCCAGGAACGGTGAAATTTTACCGTTTGAGCTGAAATGACAGCTTTGTATCAAATGTGCTGCTGGCGTCAAAAATAAGACTGTTTCCAGCATGGAAACACTATTTTACATTAGAAGAAGCATTTCGCAGAGTTTTCCCGTGTGTTTCTTTCATCTGCAGTACCTGGCACTTTCAGGGCAAACGTTGTGAAAAACAGTCTCATATGGCCAGGAACGGTGAAATTTTACCGTTTGAGCTGAAATGACAGCTTTGTATCAAATGTGCTGCTGGCGTCAAAATAAGACTGTTTCCAGCATGGAAACACTATTTTACATTAGAAGAAGCATTTCGCAGAGTTTTCAAGTATGTTTCTGTGATTTGTACTGTGTGGCATTTTCAGGGCACACGCTGTGTCCCAGACACACAGAGAATGGCTGGAAACGCTTAAAACGGCAAGTTTCAGTCAGTTAGTGCTGAAATGAACGGTGTTTCTAAAATATGTTGCTGGCGTCAAAATAAGACTGTTTCCAGCATGGAAACACTATTTTACATTAGAAGAAGCATTTTGCAGAGTTTTCCCGTGTGTTTCTTTCATCTGCAGTACCTGGCACTTTCAGGGCAAACGTTGTGAAAAACAGTCTCATATGGCCAGGAACGGTGAAATTTTACCGTTTGAGCTGAAATGACAGCTTTGTATCAAATGTGCTGCTGGCGTCAAAATAAGACTGTTTCCAGCATGGAAACACTATTTTACATTAGAAGAAGCATTTCGCAGAGTTTTCAAGTATGTTTCTGTGATTTGTACTGTGTGGCATTTTCAGGGCACACGCTGTGTCCCAGACACACAGAGAATGGCTGGAAACGCGTAAAACGGCAAATTTCAGTCAGTTAGTGCTGAAATGAACGGTGTTTCTAAAATATGTTGCTGGCGTCAAAATAAGACTGTTTCCAGCATGGAAACACTATTTTACATTAGAAGAAGCATTTTGCAGAGTTTTCCGTGTGTTTCTTTCATCTGCAGTACCTGGCACTTTCAGGGCAAACGTTGTGAAAAACAGTCTCATATGGCCAGGAACGGTGAAATTTTACCGTTTGAGCTGAAATGACAGCTTTGTATCAAATGTGCTGCTGGCGTCAAAATAAGACTGTTTCCAGCATGGAAACACTATTTTACATTAGAAGAAGCATTTCGCAGAGTTTTCAAGTATGTTTCTGTGATTTGTACTGTGTGGCATTTTCAGGGCACACGCTGTGAAAAAACAGTCTCATATGGCCAGGAACGGTGAAATTTTACCGTTTGAGCTGAAATGACAGCTTTGTATCAAATGTGCTGCTGGCGTCAAAATAAGACTGTTTCCAGCATGGAAACACTATTTTACATTAGAAGAAGCATTTCGCAGAGTTTTCAAGTATGTTTCTGTGATTTGTACTGTGTGGCATTTTCAGGGCACACGCTGTGTCCCAGACCCACAGAGAATGGCTGTAAACGCTTAAAACGGCAAGTTTCAGTCAGTTAGTGCTGAAATGAACGGTGTGTCTAAAATATGTTGCTGGCGTCAAAATAAGACTGTTTCCAGCATGGAAACACTATTTTACATTAGAAGAAGCATTTTGCAGAGTTTTCCCGTGTGTTTCTTTCATCTGCAGTACCTGGCACTTTCAGGGCAAACGTTGTGAAAAACAGTCTCATATGGCCAGGAACGGTGAAATTTTACCGTTTGAGCTGAAATGACAGCTTTGTATCAAATGTGCTGCTGGCGTCAAAATAAGACTGTTTCCAGCATGGAAACACTATTTTACATTAGAAGAAGCATTTCGCAGAGTTTTCAAGTATGTTTCTGTGATTTGTACTGTGTGGCATTTTCAGGGCACACGCTGTGAAAAACAGTCTCATATGGCCAGGAACGGTGAAATTTTACCGTTTGAGCTGAAATGACAGCTTTGTATCAAATGTGCTGCTGGCGTCAAAATAAGACTGTTTCCAGCATGGAAACACTATTTTACATTAGAAGAAGCATTTCGCAGAGTTTTCCCGTGTGTTTCTTTCATCTGCAGTACCTGGCACTTTCAGGGCAAACGTTGTGAAAAACAGTCTCATATGGCCAGGAACGGTGAAATTTTACCGTTTGAGCTGAAATGACAGCTTTGTATCAAATGTGCTGCTGGCGTCAAAATAAGACTGTTTCCAGCATGGAAACACTATTTTACATTAGAAGAAGCATTTCGCAGAGTTTTCAAGTATGTTTCTGTGATTTGTACTGTGTGGCATTTTCAGGGCACACGCTGTGTCCCAGACACACAGAGAATGGCTGGAAACGCTTAAAACGGCAAGTTTCAGTCAGTTAGTGCTGAAATGAACGGTGTTTCTAAAATATGTTGCTGGCGTCAAAATAAAGACTGTTTCCAGCATGGAAACACTATTTTACATTAGAAGAAGCATTTTGCAGAGTTTTCCCGTGTGTTTCTTTCATCTGCAGTACCTGGCACTTTCAGGGCAAACGTTGTGAAAAACAGTCTCATATGGCCAGGAACGGTGAAATTTTACCGTTTGAGCTGAAATGACAGCTTTGTATCAAATGTGCTGCTGGCGTCAAAATAAGACTGTTTCCAGCATGGAAACACTATTTTACATGAAGAAGCATTTCGCAGAGTTTTCCCGTGTGTTTCTTTCATCTGCAGTACCTGGCACTTTCAGGGCAAACGTTGTGAAAACAGTCTCATATATGGCCAGGAACGGTGAAATTTTACCGTTTGAGCTGAAAATGACAGCTTTGTATCAAATGTGCTGCTGGCGTCAAAATAAGACTGTTTCCAGCATGGAAACACTATTTTACATTAGAAGAAGCATTTCGCAGAGTTTTCAAGTGTCTTTTTCAGGCACACGCGCTGTGAAAACAGTCTCATATGGCCAGGAACTTTGTATTTAGTATTAGAGTCTTATTTTTGAAAACCACCTATCGTCCCCCCAAGTCTGATAGACTTGGCGCCGCTTTTCTTTCTTTTTACCTTTACTTTGTATTTAGTATAGTCTTATTTTTTTATAGTATTTCTTTATTTATTGCAAACACCAAAAGGACTGCTTGGTTTTTGTGTGCTCCAGGCTTTTTCTTTTGCACTTTTGCTGCTACTCTCGTTACTTTGTAATGGAGTGTAACACGCGGTGCGGGGGCCCCATTGTTTACTCTCGCGACCAGCTGCTAGCGCTGAGTAAACCTGGGCTGCCGCAGGGAATACGGCACGAAATCCCGAAGGAGTTACGGAGGAGACGGCGTGGATGTAGAGCCGGAGTCCAGGTGAAGGCAAGGAAATGGAGACACAGGCCTGCTGTCCCTTCGATCATTATGGGGAATGTACGCTCTCTGGCTAATAAGACTGACGAGCTGGCGGCGCTGATCAAGACCCAGAGGGATTACCGCGGGTGCAGTTTGCTTTGTTTCACGGAGTCATGGCTGCACTCACACATCCCGGACACCAGCGTTGCTCTACCTGGCTTTGTGACCGTGAGGGCGGACAGAGACGTGATTGACTCCGGTAAGAAGAAGGGAGGAGGGATTGTGCTTTATGTGAACGAACGTTGGTGCAATCCCGGACATGTCCGAGTTAAAGAGCGTCTCTGTAGCCCGAATGTGGAACTTTTAGCTGTGGGACTCCGGCCCTATTATTTACCAAGAGAGCTATCGTCCGCCATTGTGGTCTCTGTTTACATTCCTCCATCAGCTGATGCGGAGGCTGCCGCTGACGTCATCAGCCACACAGTATCTCGGCTACAGACTCAACAGCCAAACGCGTTCATTGTGATTTCTGGGGACTTTAATCACGTGAACATGGACAGAACTTTCACGGACTTTACACAGTATGTAGGCTGCCCCACCCGTGAAAACAAGACTCTGGACTTATTGTATGCTAATGCACAGGAAGCATACAGTGCCACTGCCCTCCCCCCCCTTGGCAGGTCTGACCACAACCTGGTCTTGCTGTCTCCTAAGTATGTCTCTATGGTCAGGAGGACGCCTGTGTCCAAAAGGAGTGTGAGGAGGTGGACACAGGAGGCTGAGGAGGCCCTGAAGGACTGCTTTGAGAGTACAGACTGGGACGCGCTCTGCCTGCCTCATGGAGAGGACATCAACAGCATGACAGACTGCATCACAGACTACATTAAGTTCTGTGAGGACACTGTTGTGCAATCCAGGACTGTCCGGTGTTACCCTAACAACAAGCCGTGGGTAACCAGTGACCTGAAGGCCCTGCTGAACCAGAAGAAGAGGGCCTTCAGGTCTGGAGACAGAGAGGAGATGAGGAGGGTGCAGCACCAACTCAGGGACAAGCTGAGGGAGAACAAGGACACCTACAGGAGGAAGCTGGAGGCCAAGCTCCAGCAGAACAACATGAGGGAGGTGTGGTCTGGAATGAAGAAGATCACAGGATGTGGGGGGAGGAGCAGGCTGACTGAAGGCAGCAGGGAGAGAGCTGATGAGCTGAACACCTTTTTCAACAGATTCAGCTCTCAAACGGCCCAGGTCTCCTCCACCCTTCCCCCACCACCCCCACACCTCCCCCCTCCTGCTCCCACCCCCTCACCGCCCCTCCCTCCCCCCTCTTCAGTGAGCTCACCGGACTGGACTGAAACCATCACCCCTCCCCCTGCCCTGACCCCACCCCCCTCCTTAACGCTGGAAACCTGGCAGGTGAGGAGACAGCTGGAGAAGGTCAACCTGCACAAAGCCCCTGGTCCGGACGGCATCAGCCCCAGGATCCTGAGGACCTGTGCCAGCCCGCTGTCTGCAGTCTTCCAGCACCTCTTCAACCTGAGCCTCAGTCTGGAGAAGGTGCCACACCTCTGGAAGACCTCCTGCCTGGTTCCTGTCCCCAAGAAGTCTTCTCCATCCGGCCTCAGTGATTACCGTCCAGTTGCGCTCACATCACATGTGATGAAGGTGCTGGAGAGGCTGGTGTTGGCCCACCTGAGGCCGCAGGTGAAGTCTTCTCTTGACCCCTTGCAGTTCGCCTATCAGCCACGCCTTGGGGTGGGCCGATGCTGTCATCTATCTGCTGCAGCGTGCTCACTCACACCTGGATGGAGGTGGAGGCACTGTGAGAATCACTTTCTTTGATTTCTCCAGTGCCTTCAACACCATCCAGCCTCTGTTGCTGGGTGAGAAGCTGCGGCTGATGGGTGTCAGTGAGTCCTCTGTCTCCTGGATCACTGACTACTTGTCAGACAGGCCACAGTTTGTCCGGCTGGGCAGTGTCCTGTCTGATATGGTGGTGAGTGGTGTGGGAGCCCTCAGGGCACTGTGCTCTCTCCTTTCCTGTTCACCTTATACACCAGTGACTTTCAGTACAACTCAGAGTCGTGCCATCTTCAGAAATTCTCTGATGACTCTGCTGTTGTCGGGTGTATAAGGGACGGACAGGAGGGGAGTACAGGCGGCTGGTGGACGGATTTGTAGAGTGGGCGGGAGTGAATCACCTGCTGCTGAATGTGGACAAGACCAAGGAGATGGTGATAGACTTCAGAAGGAAGGATCAGCTCCTCAGCCCCTCAGCATCCAGGGCAGAGACGTAGCTGCTGTGGAGGAGTACAAGTACCTGGGAGTGACCATCGACAACGGACTGAACTGGAAGACCAACAGCACAGCTGTGTACAAGAAGGCCTGCAGCAGACTCTACTTCCTGAGGAAGCTGAGGTCGTTCAACGTGTGCAGCAAGATGCTGGAAATCTTTTACCAGTCTGTTGTGTCCAGTACTCTGTTCTCCTCTGTGGTCTGCTGGGGGGGCAGCATCTCAGCCAATGACACCAACAGACTGAACAAACTGATCAGGAAGGCTGGCTCTGTCATTGGCTGCAAACAGGACTCTTTTGAAGCAGTGATGGAGAGGAGGACTCTGAACAAACTGTTATCCATCATGGATAACCCTGACCACCCTCTCCATACTGTACTGGACGGACAGCGGAGCGCCTTCTCCAAAAGGCTCAGACAGCTTCGCTGTCATAGGAACCGCTACAGGAAATCATTCCTGCCACATGCTATAGGACTGTATAACTCATCACCCCTGTGCCAGAGATAACCTGTGTTATTGCTGTTATGATGATTATGCACCTTAACCTTGTTTACAACTGTATTTCATCCTGCACTCTTATTCATTTTTATTCTGCACATTCATATTACTGTCCTACAGTTTTACAGTCTTAATAGTTTTCATAGTTATTTATAACAATTTTTTATCTTGCACTCCTATTCATCTTATTTTGCACATTCATATTACTGTTCTATAGTTTTTACAGTTCTTATAGTTCCATAGCTGTTTATAAGAATATTTCATTCTGCACTCTTATTCCTCTCATATTGCACATTCATATTACAGTGGTATAGTTTTTATTGTTTCATTGTTGTTTACATACTTATTCATCCTGCACTTTTATTCTTCTTATATTTGCACACATTGTACTATTGTGTTTATTACCTGTACACGGCTGCTATAACAGTTGAATTTCCCAGTTTGGGATCAATAAAGTATTTTTATCTTATCTTATCTTATCTATAACTTCAAAGGTGCATATCTCGTGAACGGAAGGTCGTAGAGACATGAAACCACCTTGTACCCCCCTATTTTCGGGTACGGGCTTTCCATTGGTACCACCCTCGAGCCTCGTAGAGAGTCGTGGGTGGTACCGTTGGATGCAGAATGGTCGAATTATATTAGACGAACGTGGTTTCCAAGTGTCTAGGATGTACGGTTCGGGAGTTATTCAAGAAAAACGCTCGTCCAATCAGATCGCAGCATGCGAACCTGAGTGGAAAAATGACTAAGTGTCACAGCCGAAAAACTTCCTCCAGAAAGTAGTTAGGAGCACGTTTCAGACCATTTGGAGTCGATTGGTAGTGATTTTGCGAGATGTTTTTTCAAAATCATATATGGAGTTAGGGTTAGGGTTAGGGTTAGGTGTGGGTTTTTTTTCTCTTTAAAATAAATAATTAAAGTGGTTAGGGTTAGGGTTAGGGTTAGGTCGAGGGGTTGGTACCTGTCTCCAATTGGAGACAGGTGGTGCTCTGGCCATCCCCCAGCCAACTGTCCGCAAATCCTGACCCTTGGTTCGCTGACGGCGTTTGCCATAGCGAACCAGGGTCCAACCATCCTGCCACGACCCCATCGTGGGGTACAATGGACAAGGTAAGTAGTAGTGGTGTTTTTATTTATATATTTTAAAGTAAATGAAATAATATGAAATAAAGTGTAATGTAACTTTAAATGAACTGATTTGTTTTTAAATGAAATAAAATAAAAATCAAAAAAAATAAAACTTGTTTTTTTTAATTCAAATAATCAAAATGTGTGCCCCTGCAGCGACGTTTTCGACCCGTAGGGGTCTTCCTCAGGCTAAGGCACACTAAAAACTGAAAAACACAAGCACGGTTCTTGCCCAAACTGAGATGTGATCCCTTCAGAGCTCAGAGCAAGAATGAGCTCTCTGTGCCTCCCTCCCCTTTTATACTTTTGTAAACTCCTCCCAGTTTTAGTTTTTCTACCTTCCCAGTTTTAGTTTTTCTACCTTCCCAAATATAAGTGACAAAGTCTGTTTTTAACTCCAT
Organism: Toxotes chatareus; assembly: GCA_016801885.1. Taxonomy (NCBI): domain Eukaryota; kingdom Metazoa; phylum Chordata; class Actinopteri; family Toxotidae; genus Toxotes; species Toxotes chatareus. The sequence goes on along the minus strand of JAFBJY010000180.1, from coordinate 2,701 downwards.
AAATGCCAAACCACATTAAATTCAATGTTATTAACTCTAACTCCAATGTTTTTTAACTATATGAACTATTTTTAATGTTAGAAAAAAGTTTTTCTTATAGTATAATGGTATTAACAATTAGGGTTAGTAAAATAAAACAGATAAGAAAATAAATTAAAAATTTTTTTAAAAAAATAATAAAAAAATTCAAAAAAAATAAAATAAATAAAATAAAAAAATAAAAAATAAAATAAGTAAAATAAATAAAAAAATAAAAAATAAAAAATAAAAAATAAAAAATAAAAAATAAAAAATAAATAAAATAAAAAATAAAAAATAAAAAAATAAAAAATAAATAAAAAAAATAAAAATAATAAAATAATAAAAAAATAGAATTAAAACTTAGGGTTAAATGTGGTTAGGATTAGGAAAATAAAATATGGTTAGGTGTGGTTAGGGTTAGGAAAATAAAATATGGTTAGGGTTATAAATAAAAATATGGTTAAGGTTAGGGCTAAAATTAGAATACGGTTAGGGTTATAAATAAAAAATATGGTTAAGGTTAGGGCTAAAATTAGAATACGATTAGGGTTAAATATGGTTAGGGTTAGAAAAACAAAATGGTTAGGGTTTTAAATAAAATAGAAATATGGTTAAGGTTAGGGCTAAAATTAGAATACGGTTAGGGTTAGGGCTCCCATAAAAATCTGGTTAGGGTTAGGATTAAAAATACGGTTTAGGGTTAGGCAAACTCTATTTTAGGTTTAGGCAATAAGTCCAATTAAGCATTAATCCTCAAATTGGTTAAGGTTAGGCAAAAAGTCGAATTGTAAATGAATTTCAAAATGGTTAGGGTTAGGAATAAGATCAAGATTTAAGTTTAGGCAATGGTTCAAATTGGAAATTAATTAGGAAAGTGGGTTAGGGTTAGGCACGAAATTGAATTTCTAAATGATGAGTTATTCCCTTCTAATTGTTTTTAGTGTTCAATCCATTGGGTTCTTTAGTATCCAATAAATAAATCCATTCTCTTTCAATTTTCTTTCTATCACAATCTGTCCAGGATGAATTGCTTTGAAGTCCCGATACTCTAAGTGACTGTAGACCGTGCAAAAGAAAATGCTGAACTAAAGGTGTGTTCATCTCCTTCGTATTTTTAATGTTATATTTATGTTGATAAAATCTAATCAATAAAGAATTTTTAGTTTCTCCTACATATTGAATCCCACACCTTGAACAAAAGATTAAATAAACACAATTAGATGTATGAGGAGAAAAACTTTGAGGAATCTTAAAAATTGTTTTCTTAAGTTTATTGTGTACAAATTTTAGTCTCACAAAGAAACCCGATAAAACATTAATTTTCTCCTTTTGTTGCAAAAGTGGAAGTCTAGCTCTTACCAAATAATCTTTCAAATTTTGATTTCTCCTATAAGCCGAAATAACATTATAGTTTTTAACAATCCTTGGTTTTCTATAACAAGTTTATAATTGTTCTTAAAACGATGATGAAGTCTTGAGCTGACTGTAGAAAAATCTGTGATCAAAGGAATTAGTTCCTGTTGAACTTTAGGTCTAAAAACATGAAATGATCTAAGACATACTCTCAAAAACCATCTTGAATATCCACGTTTTCTCAATGACCCAAAAAGAATTTTTACTGCTTCCTCAAAATCTGATTTTTGTGTACAAATCCTTTGGAATCTCATTAATTGTGACTTTATGAGTCCTCTATAAGTATGCTTTGGATGGAAACTGGTTTTAAAAAGTAAAGCATGAGTATCCGTTTCTTTAAAGTACACTTTAATATCCAATTTTCCTGTCAAATCAAAATTTACTCCTTTATATACTGTTGTATCTAAAAAATTGATTGAATTTTCATCCGACTCATATTTCAGTCTGATAGATGGGTCATGAGTATCCAAAATATTAATGAAAACTGCAAAATCCTCCTTTGAATGAGTCCAAATACCAAAAATGTCGTCCAAGTACCTAAAATAATAAAGGGGTTTTTTACCACATTTACCGAGAGCTTTTTCCTCCCAATCTGCCATAAAATGTTCGATAGGCAGGGGCAAATCTTTTGCCCATGGCTGTGCCTTTAATTTGCAAGAAATATTCTCCATTGAATTCAAATCATTTCTCGTTAAATTAATTTCCAACAGTTGTAATAATTGAATCTGGCCGTTTGTGATCAGGGTATTTTTGAAGAATATTTTTAACTGCCAATAATCCAGCTTTAATATCAATATTAGTATAAAGACTGTCAATATCAATAGTAAAGAAAAAACTATTTTTAGGGAGTTTTAAACTTTTAATAATGTTAACGAAATGGTATGTATCTTTTATGTATGATGGATGTTTAACTGATAATGGATTTAAAAAATAATCAATAAATTCGGCCGTTTGATATGTTTCACTGCCACAATCAGACACAATGGGTCTTCCTGGGGGAATTATACAAGGAACTGTCCATTTTTGTGGGTCTTTATGAATCTTTGGCAGAATATAAAACCTTCGAATCCTAGGTTCATGGTCCCCTTTTAAATATTGCTTCTGTTTCTCAGTAATGTATTTGTTTTTACGTAGATTATTAATAATATTATGCACAATAGGTACTGTTTGTAAATAAATTGGCTCCTCCAATTTAGTATAATAGGTCTTATCGTTCAACTGACGACATACTTCAAAAATATACTGATCCCTTCCAAGAATGACAACT
>JAFBJY010000179.1:0-18144 GCA_016801885.1 Toxotes chatareus | reverse complement strand
TGCTACAAAAGCAGCTTTTTCAGGTTCAGACTGAAAAAGGACCAGGGATTTGGGAATTTTGGGCCCTAAAGAAAATTGGGGGGGTTTCATCCCTTTCCCCATTGCCACCCTTAATTTCTTGTTTTCAGTGTTTTGACGCCGGGTGAAATACACTAATTTGCCTTTTTTTTTTTACTTCAAATCAGAGATATTTTAAATTTTTATTATTAGTTTCTTTTCATTTACGATTAGCAACATATTCCTTGTTTGGGAAATACATTTTTTTTATTCAATTCAATTAATTAATTTTTTTTGGGCCCCCCAAATCAAAATTGCCCAAAGGTTTTAAAGGAGCCCCAAGTCGACCCGAGCAAGCCGGGGGACAGAAGGAAAAACCCCTTTAAAGGGAAAAAACCCCTTGGCAAACCCTCCTGGGGGATTGGGGGCGGCTGGGTGAAAGGGGGAAAAGGGAGGAAGATGGGAAAGTTGGGGAATGGAGAAGAGGGGAGGAATGAAATAAACAGCTTTATTTTTATTAAGGGGAAAGTTATTGAAATGTGTTCAGGAATTAAAATATGAAAAAAAGGGAGGAAAAAAGCTTCGACGGGTTTATTTATTTTAAAGTTTAAAGAATATTAATCAAATTTATTAAGAATGGAATTAAACATGTAGAAATGCGTAAAAAAAAAAGACGGGTGGGTGGAGCCGGGCCCATGGACATGCAGCTGGGAGCCAGAGGACCTGCGAAAGGTACAGAAAAGAGACCAGAGGAAAAAAACAAGGACTACGGGACAGAGAGGACAAAAGAGTTAATGACATGGAAAAAGGCTAATAAATTAAAATCTGAGGAGAAAAAGAAAGAAAAGAAGGGGTGCAAAATCTGGATGCCCCAGCATGGGGGTAAAGGCCAAAGATGATTCATTTGACCAGCCTACAAGGGGGGCCTATCTAACAACATTGTTATAGAAAAGGGCAACTATAAGTTTAATAAATAATAGGGCGCAAAACCCAAAAATTTGCTTTACAAAAAAGAAGGGTTTTTTGCCCCCTTTTTTAGGAGGGTGTTCTTCCCCAACCCCAAATGGGAGGGTTCAAGGGGGGCCTGTGGCCGGCCCCCCATTCTACTTTTTGAGAGGGGAACCAAAGCAAACCTTCACCCGGGAACTGTTGGGGAATGGTAACAGCCTTGAAAGAAGGGCCCCCATTTAGGCCAAGAGGAAGGGTTTTAAAAAACAATTTGGATTTTAAAAGAATGAAGGAAATTAACAGGAAATACTTTGCTAATTTCCGTCAGACTTTTCTGAAGCTTTGGATAAGGGTGCTTTTTTGAGAGTTAACTGAAATCCCGGTAAAGGGTTTCAGTAGTCACCCGAATAACAAAAGCATGGACAATTTTCCTCCCACTTTCCCTTTTATGATATTAAAAGGTGAAAGAAGGGGGCCAGAACTTTTTTTTATGTGAGTTAAAACAGATCCCGATCAAAATAACCCAAGGGTTCTACAGTCGTACGAGGTAAATTAATGCCCATCCCGAGTAACTATATGATTAGATAAACGTTTTAAGGTGTTTTGGGGCCAAACAAAAAAACCTCAGTTTGTCTGAATTGAAAAAGAAAACATCATCCAGGCCTTTATTTTTTGACATGCCTAAGTATGGAATGATCTGTTCGCGGGTTTCATGATAAATATACAGTATCACCCCATAAAGGGAAATTTTTTCCATGCCCAAATTATTCCTGGGGGAAACGTATAAGGTGAAAATCGTCCAAGCACAAAACCCCATTTTTTGTTTTTTTTTTTTTTTTATAATTTCAGATCAATATCATCAAAAAGACAGAATATTCTACCCTGAAAAATACATTTTCAATTAACCACTCAAAAAAGGGTAGGGGGGATTTTTTTTATTTAAAATCAAATTGATATAAAAAAAATGCCCCGGCTCAAGATAGCCCCCAAAGGTTATGGAAAAACAAATTCAAAAAAAAAAGAGCACAGGGAATAGTTTTTGAAACAAATATCAAAAAACAACAAGCCTCATCTAATCTCAGTTTAATTTTAAAAAGGCTTTTTTTTAAAAATTTAAGCCCATCAAAACCCCAACCCGGGGCCTTTTTTGTAAAATTTTGATAGGTCTTTGAGGTCCAATTTTGCAGCGCTTTCAATTGAAAGTCAAAGGTATTTTTAACTAGTTTATTTTTTCCCCCCTTTCTCCATGCAACAGTCACAGGTAACGTACAGAAAAATTTGGATGGTACTTTTAAAAAGTTTTGGGAAATGAAATTTTTAAAAAGGGAAATTGCAGTTAAGGGGGGAAATGGCAGTCAAAAAGGGGACTATAAACAGACCCCAAATTTCACTTCCTTTTTAAAAAAGCCAAATCCGTTTATTTTTTTGAATGGCAAACGAGTAATCTGATCATCTTTTTAAATTTTTATTTTCAGTATTCAGAAATTCCTCCAGATTTGCAAATGGGTTGAAAGCGGGGGCCAAGACGATGATTTTCAAAACCCCAAAAGCATTTTGCAAAAAGTTTTTTCCGCCTGTTTGGTTTCTTTTTCTGACCCCCTTGAAAAAATTTTTTCCCAGGCTGACTGAAATCCCAAGGAAATCCAAGCTTCTAAAAGAGGGGAAACCCCGCAAGGAAGGAAAAAAACCCGATTTTCTCCTTCAGTGCCTCTATATTTGGCGTTTTTTACATCTAGTGAATTTTTTTTTGACTGCAGAATTATGTTTTTGTTTCAAACCATTTTTAAACAGTCAGGGGAAAAAACTTAAAAGATGTTAAACCCGAGACCAGTGACCTCTGATTTCCATTAGTCAAGGCCCCTAAAAGGGTCTATCCAGGGCCCCAAGGGAGGATGGTAAAAGATTTCCCCTGGTTTAACAGGTTATGGGCACTCCAAGGATGACATGGTGAAGGGGGCAAAGTCTTTTTTAATTCAATTAATTAATTTTTTTTATAAGCCCACTAAAATTTTTCAAAAAGGGTTTAAAAGACCCCAAGGGCCCCAGAGCAAGCCAAGGAGACAGTGGCGGAAAAACCCCTTTTTCAGGAAAACCTTTTGGAGAACCTGCCCGTGGGGATCCTCCGCATGGCCGGGCTGGGTGAAAAAAGGAAAAGGAGGAAGATAGGACAAGGGGAAAGGGAAAAGGGAGAAAGCAATAATACAGACAATGTGGGGTTTTTTAAACAGTTATGAACAGTTATTGGGTAATTTTGCTCAGGATTAGAATTATGAAAAGAAAGGGGGCAAAAAACTGTCATGACTGGTATTTTTTACATTTGTTTGCAAAAAATTTAAACAAAATTTATCTTTGAACGCATTAAAACATTTTGAAATAGACATTGTAAACAAACAGCAGCAGGTGGGGGGAGCCAGGACCATGGGACATGCAGCCCGACCAGGGGACCTGCAGAAATGAGAAAGAAAACCAGAGAAAACAAACACAGGACTACGGGACAGGGGGGAACAGAGTTAATGATTTTGGAAAAAAGGCAATAAATGTGAGAGGGGCTGAGGAAAAAAGAGAGAAGAAGAAGTGCGGTGATCGGGGAAAACCCCACAACCTATAGCAGCAAACAGGGGGTGATTCAGTTGCCTGAGCCCGCCCTTTAAAAGGCATATCCCAATCAAATGTCTATAGAATAATTTTGACAACAAAGTTTTAAAAAAACTAGGACTTAACCCAAAAATTATAAACTTTATCAAAAGAAGGTTTTAAGCTTCGTTTTTAAAAATTTGAAGGGTGTTTGCTTCCCAACCCAAATCAGTTGGTTCCCCAGGAGGGGCCCGATAGCAAAGGGGCCCCCCCTACCCAAAATTTTGGGGAAAAAAAACCTTTATTTGGGAAGAAAGTCTTTAAGATGATTGGTCATCAAAACTCTTTTTAGATATGAAGGGGCCTAGAGGGCCTTTAAGTGGGAAAGGGTTTTAAAAACAATTCTGGGTTTTCAGGAAGCCAATGAAGAGAAGTTGTACAGGGTAATATACCCAACCCCGTCAGTATTCCCCCAGCATTTTTGGGTCAGCTGGCTTTTTCGTTAACTGGACAAATTACATCCCGATTGGAATTAAGTAGTCCAGCCAAGAAGAAAAAAGCATGGGCTAATTTTTCAGCATCATCTGGCAGAATTTCCTAACTACTGATATTGATGAAAGAAGGCCTAAAACTTGTTTTGTTGATTTAAAAGGGGATCCTGACAAAAAAACCCCAAAGGGTTTCCTCACAGTCGATGGAGGCTAAATGAATGCCATTAGGAACTATATGATTAGATAAACTGTTTCTGGGTGTTTGGGGCCAAAAAATAACCCAGTTTTGCTGAATTAGAAGAAAAAATTAAGTCATCCCCCTTGTCTTTAAAATCCGAAGTATGAAATTTATTTTTGGGTTCTAGATAAATAATGGGTTATCCCCTATTTTATCTATAAAACCAGCGAAATTTGGGGAATTAAATTTTGAAGTCACATTAGTTTTAAATTTTTTGAAAGTACAAAGGTAAAAAAAAAGTTTTTTTTTACAGTTAGGTTAGCTGTTGAAGTGATAAGTAGAGAAAGGGTGGGGAACCCCGATGCAAGCTATTACCGCTTCTCTGAATTAAATCATTTGAGACTAATTTTTGTTAACAATCTTGCCCCTGAAAAACTGCCCATAATGGGAAAAGTAAATCTGTAAAAAGAACAGCTTTAGCAGCAAGTCAAAGAAATTTTTTTGTTTTTTCCACTGATGGGAAATGATTTCATTTAATATCGTCATAAAAGAAATGGGGGTGTTTTCTTGTTGAAAAGTCTGTTTTTTCTTCCCCTTCCCCCATGACAAAACGAATTTTTTTTATAAAAATTTCATTCCCAACACAGTTTTAAGAGAGCAATCCCTGTTCCCTGAATTGGGGGAAAGGAAATTCCCCTTTTCAGCCATTATCGAATGAAGGGTTCCTCTTTTTTTTTCTGAAGAGTAGCATGGATCATCCGGGCAATTAATCAGAGCAGCATCCTAGTGTTATAACATAGCGATCTGTTAAAGAACAAAGACCGAATATAGTGTTTGCCCAGGATTGATCAGAGACGATTAATAGGCCTTTTTAAAAATCATGTGTCGAGTTCGGGGGATTTTGTATTGCAGGTCTCCCTAATTTTAATATTAAAATTTGAAAAAAAATTTTAAAATGTTGCAAAAGGGAGACCTGACAAAAGAAAAAAGTCCTGACCACAGAACTGACTAGGCATTTGGGGTTACTTGACTGCGGTTGCAAACAATGCTCAATATTTCTCAACCAATAATGTCCATTCAACAATAAAAAAAGCCCCAAAATGATCCTAATCAAAAAGAAAACAAATTAACTATTTTAAATTTAAATTAAACAGGATAACTCACCCCCATAGTCTTCCCCCTGCTGTATCAATGTATAAGACTGGCTTTCAATTGAGGTGGGGAAACGCTTTAAGGGTTTGAAAATTTTTCAACATTTCATCACCGCTGGGCTGGAGAACACCCTGGGACTATCAACTTCAGGTTTTTGAGTGTAGTAGCCTGAGTACAGCCCAGGCATGTTTTTTGGGTCCCATTGTTTTACACTTTTCAAGCAAAAAAACAGAAAGGGTGCACACTTTTATCCTTTGCAATAATATTAGTCCATTTAAATTTTAATTTCTTTTTTTTTTTTTTTTGCCTGAGTTTAGCCAATCAGGCGGAAAAAAAAAAAAAAACCCTGGGCAACTTATGAGGAAGATGGTGTTTTTTAAATTTTTTTTGATATGTGGGGAGGCACGTGGTATTCTGCAAACAAAAAAAAAAATTAACAAATCGTTTTAAAGCATCTAAATAAAAAAAAACATTTGCAGAGTCAATTTTAAATTTTCAAAAATAAAGCTTGTTTAAAAAACACTAACAGAAGCAAATTTTTTTGATTGTCCAACCATTTTAACGACATACAAAACAAAAAATAAAAAGGGATAATTATTTTCAAAAAATTTTTAAAAATTGTAAAAATTTTTTGAAAAACAAACCAAAATAATGGTTTGAAAATTATTCTAAATAAAAAAGTAATCACCACATTTGAAACGGGAATTTAACGTTATCTTAAAAGGAATAGCTAAAAGTTAATGTACCTTCTTTTTTTTATAATACAAAAATTTTTTAAATTTTTACCTTTTGGGGCCATTGGGGGAGCATTGGGGGTCATTCCCTTTTTGCTAGTCAGACCGGGGCCCTTTTTTTCAGAATGATGCTCACCTCATTTCCCCGCAGATGAGTAAATTGGTTTTATGCTTTATCTTTTTTTTTCCACCAGAGGCACAGGGCTGGGTACTTTTCAGGACTGTTTTTTAAGGTTCAATGCGCCCCCGTGTTTTTCCCCTTTTTCACCTAATTTGGTCTGGCTAAATTCCCGAACCCTTCCCCATCCTCCTTGTTTTATCTGTTCTGTCAGACTGTTTTTTTCCCCCGCTCTCCCCCCCCACAAAACATTTTTTAAAAGTCATTTAAACAAATTTCGTTGGATATACCGATTTTTTGAATGGGGCAAGAAAAAAAAATTCTGAACTTAAACAGGATAAACAACCATGGGGAAACATTTAACATTTCATGTTTTAAAAGGAAAGCCCTTATGACATAGTCCAACTAAAATCCTCTTTAGATTTTGTGTTTTTTCCCAAAATTTTTGTTTTTTTTTAAATTTTTTTCTTTTTTTTTTTTCCCTTCTGAACACTGGTTGGTTGAGATACACTTTTTTTTTATTCCATTTTAACATTCCTGAGATTTTTAATAATTTTAAAATGTAAATATTAGCATTTTTGCTCAATAGCTTCCAGGTCATGTGACCTAATGACTCCAAATCAGTGCACTGTGCAGTTAAACTGATGAGGGGCACCAGGCTAACGCTGCTCGTCCAAATATCAGTGGTGAAACTGAGGGCTGAAATGTCTTGCAACAGGCTGTGGATGTGCCTCTTCACAAAGTCGTGTAGCTTTGGCAACACTGTGACAGTGATGTGGTATCGGCTAGGGATCTCATACCTCGGCTCCAGTACGCTGAGAAGATCCCACATTATCAACTTTTGTCACCATTATCCACTTTGAAATACCTCCACACCGCCGACATTGCTCCTCCTTGCTCTCAATTACCACCTGACCACCCAACTGAACGTCGCGCTCCCGTAAAGTGGTATCATCAGTTCGAGTCAGTTAGGCGGTACTATGATACAGGCCAGGAAGAACAATGACAAAATATCGCACATTTAAAGTATTTTTGATAAAAAATCATGCTAACCAGCCTTCCGGCAGACGCTGATCGCTGCTCATGCGCGGAAAAATGCATGTGAACCAGGACACATGAAGACAGATCCTGATACCAGGGAATAAACCCAAGAATTCAACGCAGTTAGTGGCACGAAACAGTAAGGTTATAAAAAAACCAGAAATGTAACTCTTTGCAATTTTTGCTGACCGATTTGACGTTCTTATATATATGTGCGAGAGAGAGAGAGAAGATGGTGTGTGTGTTTGTCCTTGAGCTTGATGTATCAATAATCCTTAAACATGGAGAGGGCTCAGACCAAACTGTAGATGTTCTATGAGGAGCCTGATATCTGAGGGAGCTCCATCTCCCTTGGGGTTTTTAAACCCCAAATAAATTTTAAAAAAACCGGGGAAATGTTTTTTTTCCCCCGCTTTCCGGGGCCCCCAAAATTTTAACATTTTTTTAGTGTGTTTAGAGAAAACTTGTGTTTTTGCTAAGTTAAAATTGTTCAAAATTCTTTTTTCAGCCTAGGATTTGGGGGACCTGTTCTAGGGTTTTGCTCCCTTCTTTTTTTGACTTTGGGAATAGCCCATTTTTTTTGGGACAATTCAATTAGGCTGTTTGTTCTGTAAAAACCAAAATTTTTCTTTAAATTTTAAAAGTTTGGTAATTGTAGTTTCAGTGAGTTGGTCTAAAAGCTCGCCCCAAAACTTCATTTACGGGCAAAGTGGAAAACCCCCTTTTTTTTGTTCGAACAGTTTGAGGTAGGGCCACATATCATGTGAGGATTTAAAAAAAAAATCCTATTTGAATGGGTTTTTATTACACTTTGTGTTTTTACTTTCCGGGTCCTTAAACTTAACATTTTATTTAGGGACCAAAATAAAATGTTTTTAAAAAGAAACACTGAAATATACATTCAGTGTCAGCTCACCCCTTTTTTGGGCTTCAACCCCCTAAAAGCTGAATACATTTAGTAAGGGTATATTTTTTATTTTGAAAAAACCCCCAAATTACACTGCCCCTGTATAGCAGAGGTCTAAACCTTTCCCAAAAAGGGGAAGGTGGGGGTTTTTTTTTCCCAAAATCAAAAGTTTGACCAATCAACTGTCTGAAGCTAATCGTTGATTTAATGTCGGGTGCTGGGGGTTTTTCAGGGGGTTCCCATCTTTTTCTGCCTTTGTGCTTTTCCCCAATTCAATTTTGGGGAAAAGAGTTTTTCCATCAGATTTTTTTTTTTCATCAATACATAATGTGCTCTTTCCTCATCTTTTTCCGGACTTGGGACATTTTTTCGTTTTCACCTCTTTATTGAAAGTGAGGGATTTTCACTATCTCCATTGCCAAAACATTTTTGGTTTTGTTTCTAACAGATCGCTCCCACAGAGAATCATTTTGACCGTTTTTTTTAGTCCATTCAACTTATCTTGTTGTTAGACCTTAAATCCACAGAGCCCTGCTGTATTTTGGGTCTCTTCTCTTCACACTGAGAAAAATTTAAAACCCTGTCACCTAAATCAAGTAGGAAGCTGATGGTGGAAAAGAAAACCATATCATATTTCTGGGGTAAAGCAAAAAATAACCCGGCACCCCCCAACATTTTTTCATCATTATTTAGTTACTGGTATTTTCCGTCTGGGTCCAGAAAAAAATTTTCTTTTTTTCAAAAATGACTTTAGTGATTTTCCTCTTTTGTGTTTTTCATTGTATTTCTTTTTTTTTCTTTTCTGTTGTGGGGCCCCCTGTCCCCCTGATCCCCTTATCCGGGGTTTCTTCTTCAGATCCTAAAAATGACTTTTTTTTGGGTGTGAGAGTTTACCCCCAATTGGAAATAGAACCCTTGTTAAGTTTGTTTTTGGGAGTTTTCCCTTTGTGTTTTAAACAGATAAGGATCAGGTCATTCCATTTCTGATGATCTCACCGTTAAACCTCCAAAACAGCTTTTGCATTTCCATCTGTTTTCATGTTGCTGTTTGAGGGTTAAGGGTTGGGAAGGGTTTGGTTAGAGAGGGATTTGGGTATTATGTCAGAAGTGTCCTCAAAAAATAAGTGTTTTTGTGTGTGTGCGTTTTTTTTTGATGCCTTTGATTTTTCCATCTCTGCTCATGTTGATGGTGTAAGTGTCATGAATTGAAGTGTCAAAAACCCCGAATATTTCATGTGCTGTAGTTTGACTGGGGAAACTTGATTTATTCCGGGTGGTACAAAACAGATAACTCATAATTATTTATTGTAGAATGATTTTCGGGTGCCTTTTCCCTTTTTTACTTTTCTGATGTTTTGTTTAAAAAAAATGTTTGGGGGGGGATTGGTTTGGGGTGAATTCAGAGTCTGAATGTTGAGCATTTAGCAATATATTTTTTCATGTTTTGCATATTGTGTGTGTGTGTGTTTTTTCCCTTTTTGATCCCTTTAGATAAATTTTTAAAGTCGATGCCCAAGGCTTTAAGTGGACAAAAAAGAACAAGTTCAAAAAAAAAGGGAGAAAACAGTTGGACTGGGGGACTTGCTCATGATTTGGAAAAAAGAAGACCGATATTTCTGCAAATTGACGGAAGGGGGGGACCCATTGCAGGAAAGAGGAAACCACAGGAAAGCCCAGATACCCAATTTTCGGAAGTCAGTAATTTAGTAGTTCATGGTGTTTATTTTTTTGTTAAAGGTTCAGATGATTTGTTTGTTCTTGATGGATATCTGGGATCAAGATCACCCAAATTTTGGGGCACACACACAAAAAAAAAAGTCGCAAAAGGATCGAAAATACACATAAAAAAGTAGTTAAAAAAGAGAAAGTAAATTCATTTGAAAATGTCTTAAAAAACTGGTCTACTTTCTGGTCATTTATGAAAACAAACCATTTTTGGGAAAAAATGTGAGTGGGGTTTTTTTCCAAGTAAAGACTTTAATGTTATGAACTTTTTCCCATAAAAAATTTTTAATGGCCAAACCAAATGCTTCCAGTTTGAACTGTTTTTACTCTTTTACCAATTTGCAAAAGAGCAAAGGGAGGTCAGTTGATTTGGGTATGTGTTTTTCTACATCTAGATTCCTGGTAACTATGTCAGAGTTTTTTGGGGAATAGCTCGTTTTAAATACAATTTCCCCAAACCCAAACGATAAAAGTTTTTTGGACATGGGGTTAAAAGTCAATGTAAAAGTGGTTATGACTTTTGACGACTAGGTGGTAAAAGTCAACAGCGGGTTTTGAATCCCTTACCAAGGCACGGGCCCACAGGCGGGCATTTTCCCCCCTCCGTTTTCAAAAAATGACTGTTTGCCTTGTCAATCGGGACCTGTTAAAATTTTTTGGTGATCCCCAATGGTGAGAAAATGAAATTTTAAGAAAAAGAGAGTGAAATTAGGGGATGGTGCAATGCAAAACCGGGAACTGAAATGTGAAAAAACAAAAGAACTTGTGGGGGTTTTTATAAAGGGGGAGGCCTGAGCCACTATTAATCAATAAGACACAAGTGCAGGGGGGCCCGTTTCCCTTTTCAATGTCTCCACGGACAAAAAGGGACAAACAACACCCATACCCTAAAAAAGTCAAAAAAATTTTTTTCTGAAACAACAAAAATGGGGGGGCCCCGGGGATTTTGTTTTTTTACGGTCTGGAGAAATTTTGGCATCATTTGGTTGGGAAGTCTGACTGAGGGAAAAAAAAAGGGTGGTGTGCAGCGCCAGGACAGGAAAGGGAGACATTTTGTCTGAAATCTTAAACCAGACTAAAAAAAAAGGCCCCAAATTTAAAAAGACCATCCCACCCACAACTCCCTTTTTTAATTTTCTTTTCCCCTTGAGGACATTGAACTAGAAAAACCCAGTTTCCAGACCAGCACATATCCCAGTGCTGTCCACTTAATACCAGAACTTGCATTTAGCCCAGTTTTTTTTTTTTTAATTTTTTTTATTTTTATTTTTTTTTTTGTTGTGAGTTAGTTTTAGTTTTTTAGTATCTTATATTTTATTTTATAATACTTAATTTGCACTTTATTAGGTTTTATGATTATTGTGGATTGCTTTATTTTTTTAGTATTTTTTGTTTTTTTATTATATTTTGAACTTATTTTTTTATTAGGTCATAGATATGTTCTTTTGTCTTACTTGTGCTACTGTTAGTGGGGGGGTTTTTTATATTTATGAAAGGTTTTTTAATTCACGGGGCCCCCACCAAACCCCCTAACAACTTGCTTCAAAAAGTTTGAATTTTGAATTTGCCCTTTTTTTTCCTCGATCCGGGGGAATTTCCCCAGTTTCGGCGAGGAAGAGGGGCGGGGGCCCAAAGCTGATCCGGTGAAAGAAAGGGTCCCCCTAACCCAAAAAGTTTGGAAAAGAAAAAAACCACAGATGTAAAAAAGATTTCCATCAGTGCACGACCCCCAAGATTTGACCACATTGGAAAAAAAAAAGCCAAAAGACAAGAAAAAGGTTAAAATTAAGAAAAGATGGGGGAGTGCCAAAAACAGCTGCTGGGGCCCATCTTGAAAAGAAAACCCCATTCTAAAATTTTAAAAAAAAAAAGACAAAAAAGTTGAGAGGAAACCAGCGGGAAATTTTTAAAAAAAGAAGCGTAAAGTTTATCTAAAAATTTTTAAAAGGGTTTTACAGCTTTCCTTTTTTTATATCGGGTGTTCCCCCTTTTCCTTTTTACGGGGAATCCCCCTTGCTGATAATACTTGTGTTTTTTACGCTGATGTTGTCATTGGTTTTTCATTTTCATGCTGCATCACATTTTTAAGCCTTTTCCCCTTGTGATGTTTTCCACATTGTCCCCGGGGGTTTTTGTTTTTTTAAAGTGCAGCCTAATTCCACTTTCAAATTGTTGTTTTTTATGTTTTAAAGTTCATTACACGTTGAATATTTCCCTGGTGTAAGTTAGTCCAGAGCTCATCTAAACATTTTTTTGGGATATACCCCCACCTTTTTTTCCCATTTTCCCGTGCACAGCACCCAAAAATTACAGGTAATTTTGATAATCACTGTTTGGCCAAAAATAAAAAAACACTTGATATAATGTGGGTTTTTGTACATTGAATTAATTATTTAGTAAAAAATTTAATTTAAGAAAAAAAGAATTAGGACCATTTGGGGGAAAAAGAGTTGGTTTTTTTAGTAGCCGACCAGAAAACGCCTCTTAAAAGACCTGAATTCCATACTTACCCCGGTTTTGTTGAAATTTTATTTCATTTTGCCCCAAGTTTGGGGGCAGATTTTTCTCTGTCTGAAAAAATGTCAGCATTTTGAATGTTTTATTTCCCCCTTTGGTTTTCCGAAATTGATGTTTGGTTTTTTTGGATGTTGTGTGTTTTTTAAAATTTTTTGGGTTTATTTTTGTAGACTGAGTTGTCACGTAAAGTCAGAGTGAGAGGGGAGGAGGACCTTTTATCCTCCATGTTGTGTGGATATTTGAAAAGGAAGGGGGGAGCAGAGAGAAGGTAGCATGGTCATAGCCCCGGGCTTTTTGTCTGTGGTCCACTTCTGCTGATGGGCGTTTTTTCCTGCCGAATCAGCCTGGGGGGAGGGGGGCTGCTTTTCCCCATTGAGCGCTAAAGGGTCTGAGCTCGGAAGGGGGGAGAACAGCCTGTTTCTGTCTTGGGATGAACCCCCAGGGGACGGCCCGGGGGGAAGGCCAGGCAGACAGTTAACACCCCGCCACAGAGTCGGGGGGGCCTCCTGGTCCTATAGGGCAAACCCCCTGATGAAATTTGATAAAAGACCCAAACCAAAAAAAATTTTTCAAATAAATTTAGGCCCGAGGTGATTTTTTTTCACAGGCAAACAGATGTCAGGAAAATTGCTGTTTTTTTATGTGAATTTTGTCTCTGCTGTTTGGGTTTTTGGGGGTTTTTTGTTCTATATGCGCTACTTTAAAAAAGAAGTGCAGGGGCCCCAAAAAAAGGGGGCCCTGGGAAAAATATTGAGGGAAAAAACTGAGTCTCAGTTGTTTTTTGGGAAAAAACCCAGCTGTTTCATCTCTTTTCTAGAAATGAGGATTGCGATAAAATGTGGGTTCTGTCCTTGTAGTGAAGGAAATACCTGAACGCCGGGATGGAGGGGAAGAAAATCGTGGGGGAGCAGGATATTTTTAGGACAAAATGGGGGAGGACCCCAGTTGAGGGGGATGAAAGATTTTTCCCCAAAGAAAAAAGTGGGGAGCTATTTGAATTTAGCACATAATGTGTGGGGGGGAGGGCCCCCCCAAAAGCAGTTTTAATGATCCAGCCAAAGTCCCGAGGTGAAGGGGGCCAAAGTAGACCTTCCAGTAGACTCACAAATACTGCAAATTCACAAAAAGCCCGTGTTGTTTAAGAAAAGAGAGCAACACCAGTCCTGACCGATGAACATGGACCAGGCCCCGGTTCAAAGGTGAAGGCAATGGGTTCCCTTAAATTTGGGAAAAGCCCCCCCAAAAACCTTTTGGGGCCCTTTCTTTTTTCCAAAAAGAAAGGGGGCAGAAAAATATTAAAAAAGGTGAAAAAACTTTTGGGGTTACTTTAAAAAGGGTTTTTTAGGCATTTAATGCCCCCCAAGGGGGGCCCAAAGGGGGCAAACCCGGGGAGCCTTAAAAAATTTTTAAATGGGGGTTTTTTCTTTCAGAGGGACCCCCGAGAAAAACCAGTATTTTTTTTTCAACAGAAAAACAAAAACACTTTTTTTGGGGCAAAAAAAAAGGGTGTTTTCTTTTTATATTCCCCCGTTGGGGCCAAATTTTAATTTACCTAAAAAAATATTTTGGTTTTGTCCAAAAGGAAACTTTGTTTGCCCCCCATGGCCTTTTTTTAATAATTTAAAGGTCAGTTTAGGTTTTTTTTTGGGGGCCCCTTGTTTTGAGGGAAATTGGATTTTGGAAAAGGATGAAGAAGATGGAAAGGGTTTTGAGTCCCGATTACCCCGAATGCTCAGAGAGAGGAAGAGGAGGGGGCGGGGGGAGAAGAGAGAGGAGGGAGAGGGGGGGAAAACGGGGAATTCCTGAGGGGAAAAGAGGAGGGGTTTGCTGACTGTCTCACATCGAAGGGATTTCTCAAAAGGGTTTAACAATGGGCAAAAGGGTTTTCAACGCCCCCAAAAATGGAGGGAAAAGGGCCTTTTGGGGATGAAATTATGTTTTCTTTTTTGAACACATGATGGTTTCTTGTTTGTTCATTCAGGAAAGATCCCTAGTTTGTCAGGTAAAAAAATCTCTCGAAGAAGAAGCCGTGTGTGTTGGGGTTCGGAAAAACCCTTTTAACTTAGAGCCCCTGAGGGGGGACGGAGGTTATAAATAGAAGGGAAATTAAAAGACCAAAACCGAGACAGAAAAAAAACATCAGACAAGAAGACCCCTTTTAAAACCTCACCTGGAAGAGCGGACCAGAACAGGATGAAAAGGGGGTGGCTTTTGGGAAAAAAAGTTTAAACAGGTTGACTTGACCCCGGGGTGAAAAAGCCAACCCGGGCATACATTACATTTCCATTCCGTCAAAAGCTGAATTTCTGAAAGAAAAAGTTCACGGGGGAAATTTTCATCACTTCTTTCTGAAACCAAAGAAGCAGGACTCTGGGGTTTAAAAAGGTCCCGGTTTGTTCATCTTACGGCTGGATGGGTCGGTTTCGGGCTTCCCCAAAACGGATCCGACTGATGTTACAGAGCCCCCCGTGGGTGTGCTGAAAACCCCATCAAGGGGAAAAACTTCCCTCTTTCCCCCTGGGGTAAACCACACCTGCAGCAGCCAATCAGATCCCCCCTGAGTGTGGCTGGGTGGAGGGCAGAGGTTCACACCCAAGAAGGAGGGTACTTCAGAAGAGGCAAGAGGGGAGGGTCAGAAGGATCATCTCCAAACAAGACTTCAAGCCCTCGTCCCCATCCCCGGCTCTGCTGGGTCACTGCGCCCCGGGGGATGTTTAAAAAAAAGAGGAGGAGGGCTGCCCAAAACCCCTGATGAGATGTACATCCACTTCCTGGGGGTTCACCCCAACTGAAGAAAGTTGAAGGGTGGGGGGCTGAAAGATCCCACGGGTCCCCGGGGGGGAAGATGATTGAGTTCTGGGAAAACTGGGTTTTTAGCAGCTGCAAAAAAAACCTGATCTTCTAAGATGACCTGAAGGTGTGGGACTTACAGAGCAGCCTCAGGCCAGGGGTTCACAGGTCTTAAAAGGGAGAGGGCGTACCAGGACAAGGTGTTCTGTTACCATCTGAGTCTTCAGGGTTTTTGGCGCCTTCGGGCCCACCTTCACCCAACTTGAGTCAATCTGCGCAAAAAAAAATCATCTTCCAAAGACTCAAAATCATAAAAAAAATGAGCCTTCACAGAGGGCGGGAGGGCCACAGAGTCCAAATGGGCACCTGGGTTTTTTCGCCCACCTGGCTTTCCCCAGACCAATCAGACTCTTTCCACGAGGTTGCTGAAAAGAAAGGGTCCAGACCAATCAGGAAACAAAAATCAAGAAGAAGATTTAAAAGACCCCTCTGAGCAAAGCATCAATTTCCCCCTGTCTGAATGAACTGAATGATTTTTTAGTGGAGGATCCAAAACCCTGAGTTTAGGACGCTTACAATAAAAATTTCTCCCGTCGGCAGCTCTGGTCTTCATCTTTCTGTATCAGAAAAAAATCTGGATGTGTTTGACCCGAAGAAATACTTGCTCCCGGGAGGCTCTTCGGTGCTGCCAGGGAAAGCCTTCAACAAAACTCTTGGGGGATAGATGTTGGGTTTATTTAAATTAAAAAGACTCTGTGTTTTTTTCAGCAGGGGGGAAAAAAAACTCTTTTTTAATTCTTCATTCCCGAGCTCTGAGCTTCATCACATTGAATCTAATTAAAAAAATATCCTACATTAAAGCCAAGTCCCTTTTAATTTGAGCAGGTTGACATCAGTATAGAAAAAACGGGGAGATTTCCCCCGTTTAAAAATAACTAAAATAAAATGAAGGAAAAAACTCATAAGACTTTTAGGGAAAAACTTTCAGTGTTGACTGTGTATCCATTTTAATATTTTAAAATGAATGGGAATGGCCAAAACATTCAACTTTCCCAAAATTTGGGATTGACTTTCATCCCTTTTTTTATTGGCATATTTAATTTCATGTTCCAACTTTTTAGAAAAAACAAAGGTTTGAAAAGAGCCAAAAAAGATGATCATCAAGTAGAACCCCCATTGGTTAGCAGGGGGTAAAGAGCTGATATTTGCCACCCAACAAAAAATTTTTTGATTTAGTTTTTAAAAGCAGGTCTGGGTTTCTTTATGCAGACAAACGAGGTTTTTTTCCTTTTATTGTCCTTTCAAAAAATGTTCTTTTACTTTTTTTACAGCCTCTTCAGACTGAGCAGTTTAACCTCTAGAGAAGCTGGAACTCTGTCCCCCAGTTCTCGCTCCCCTCCCTAGTCTGGAAAAATGGACCGAGTAACAAAAACCCGGGACAGGGGAAACTTTGGGTTCTGGACTGAAGAGCCCAAATGTACCCCCGGAACTTTTGTAAGGGGTCCCCTCAACCTGTTTAGCTGATGATTTGCTCAAACTGATTTAATAGTGGGATAAACAAAATTTTTTAGGATTGGTAAATTTTCTGAAAATTTTTCAGAAATTTCAGATCAGACAATTATTCATTTTTTCTTGTTTTTTTAGGTTGATTTTTTTAAACCTACAGATGATGTTTAAATTTTCCTTAAAACACTGAACCTGGGGAAAAAAAAAACTTGAAAAAAAAGAACAACAAAAAAGAGCAGCAGGTGTTGACAGAGGGTTTGGTGATGCTGGTGTTCGCAGGCTGTGGATGTCTTTTATCACAGAGGGGCGTTTTTCGGCCTCAGCTCAAACTCCAACCCCTCCCATCTGGGGAGGCTGGACCTGAGCCCCACCAGGAGACCGGGTGAAGGGTGTCTGCTGGGCTGAAGGATCCCACTGGAGACTGGCACCCCCGGTATGGAGGGCCTGCTGCAGCCACAGACGTGTGTGAAGGGAGAAAAACGGGGAAACAGCAAAGACAGATCTCACAAAATGCTTTGAATTCAAAACAACAACACAAAGAGGGGTTTTCTAATTTTTCCTTCAGGTCCCATCATGACTCACTGTTCATTTTAAAGAAAATATGCCAATCATTAAAGGTGTCAGTTTTTTGGGCCTGGGGATTTTCAGAGGTTTTATGCTACACTAAAACCAGGGGGAAAAATTGAGTGCAGCTTTTCTCCCGCCAACAGAGCCCCTTTAGCCCCCAGAGTGCTTTCCCCCCCAACAACCCTAAAAAAACTTTTTAATTTTTTCAGTGCAAATAACTTTCCAACAAAATTCCCTCTACACTGCTTTCTTTATTCAATTCAAAATTGGTTCCCAAAGCCAAAAATTTAAAAGACCCAGGCCTGACCCCAAAAAAAAAATTTCCTTTTTTAAAGGGAAAAAAACTTGGCAGAACCTGGCCTTTTGGGGGCCCCCTCTAAGGCGGGGGCCCGGGGAAAAGGGGGGAAAGGGGAAGATAGGACAGTTTGGGGAAAGGAGGAGGGGGGGAAGGCATGCAGCAAAAACAAAAAAGGGGGTTTGGGAATGGACAATGTTAGAGGACCCAAATTTTGATTAAAGTTAGTGGATACTTTTGTCAGGAAAAATTATGATAGGAAAAAAAAAAAGCAAGAAGGGCATGATTGGTAATTATTTCAGTCTGAAAAGGGCATTAACAATTTATCTGTGAGAATGGAAAAAACAATAATGTGTTGAAAAAGGGCCTTTGAAAATAAAACAGCAGGTGGGTGGGGCCAGGATGGGGCAGAACATGCCTGGAGCAAAAATCCCAGAAATTTAAGGAAAAAAGACCAGAGAAAACAAGCACAGGACTGGAGAGAAAAAATGGGGAAAGAAAGGGGAAAAAGCAAAACTTGGGCAGTGGGTCTGAGGGGAAAAAAAGAGAAGAGGGTGCAGAGGATCATGGGGAACCCCGGAGCCAGGCCTTTGAAAAATAATCT
>JAFBJY010000178.1:0-21490 GCA_016801885.1 Toxotes chatareus | reverse complement strand
CAAATCACAGAAACATACTTGAAAACTCTGCGAAATGCTTCTTCTAATGTAAAATAGTGTTTCCATGCTGGAAACAGTCTTATTTTGACGCCAGCAGCACATTTGATACAAAGCTGTCATTTCAGCTCAAACGGTAAAATTTGACCGTTCCTGGCCATATGAGACTGTTTTTCACAGCGTGTGCCCTGAAAATGCCACACAGTACAAATCACAGAAACATACTTGAAAACTCTGCGAAATGCTTCTTCTAATGTAAAATAGTGTTTCCATGCTGGAAACAGTCTTATTTGACGCCAGCAACATATTTTAGACACACCGTTCATTTCAGCACTAACTGACTGAAACTTGCCGTTTTAAGCGTTTCCAGCCATTCTCTGTGTGTCTGGGACACAGCATGTGCCCTGAAAATACCACACAGTACAAATCACAGAAACATACTTGAAAACTCTGCGAAATGCTTCTTCTAATGTAAAATACTGTTTCCATGCTGGAAAAAGTCTTATTTTGACGCCAGCAGCATATTTGATACAAAGCTGTCATTTCAGCTCAAACGGTAAAATTTGACCGTTCCTGGCCATATGAGACTGTTTTTCACAACGTTTGCCCTGAAAGTGCAAGGTACTGCAGATGAAAAAAACACACCGGAAAACTCTGCAAAATGCTTCTTCTAATGTAAAATAGTGTTTCCATGCTGGAAAAAGTCTTATTTTGACGCCAGCAACATATTTTAGACTGAAACTTGCCGTTTTAAGTGTTTCCAGAAATTCTCTGTGTGTCTGGGACACAGCGTGTGCCCTGAAAATGCCACACAGTACAAATCAAAAAAACATACTTGAAAACTCTGCGAAATGCTTCTTCTAATGTAAAATAGTGTTTCCATGCTGGAAACAGTCTTATTTTGACGCCAGCAGCACATTTGATACAAAGCTGTCATTTCAGCTCAAACGGTAAAATTTCACCGTTCCTGGCCATATGAGACTGTTTTTCACAACGTTTGCCCTGAAAGTGCCAGGTACTGCAGATGAAAGAAACACACGGGAAAACTCTGCAAAATGCTTCTTCTAATGTAAAATAGTGTTTCCATGCTGGAAACAGTCTTATTTTGACGCCAGCAACATATTTTAGAAACACCGTTCATTTCAGCACTAACTGACTGAAACTTGCCGTTTTAAGCGTTTCCAGCCATTCTCTGTGTGTCTGGGACACAGCGTGTGCCCTGAAAATGCCACACAGTACAAATCACAGAAACATACTTGAAAACTCTGCGAAATGCTTCTTCTAATGTAAAATAGTGTTTCCATGCTGGAAACAGTCTTATTTTGACATAAAGCAGCACATTTGATACAAAGCTGTCATTTCAGCTCAAACGGTAAAATTGACCGTTCCTGGCCATATGAGACTGTTTTTTCACAGCGTGTGCCCTGAAAATGCCACACAGTACAAATCACAGAAACATACTTGAAAACTCTGCGAAATGCTTCTTCTAATGTAAAATAGTGTTTCCATGCTGGAAACAGTCTTATTTTGACGCCAGCAACATATTTTAGACACACCGTTCATTTCAGCACTAACTGACTGAAACTTGCCGTTTTAAGCGTTTCCAGCCATTCTCTGTGTGTCTGGGACACAGCGTGTGCCCTGAAAATGCCACACAGTACAAATCACAGAAACATACTTGAAAACTCTGCGAAATGCTTCTTCTAATGTAAAATAGTGTTTCCATGCTGGAAACAGTCTTATTTTGACGCCAGCAGCACATTTGATTCAAAGCTGTCATTTCAGCTCAAACGGTGAAATTTCACCGTTCCTGGCCATATGAGACTGTTTTTCACAGCGTGTGCCCTGAAAATGCCACACAGTACAAATCACAGAAACATACTTGAAAACTCTGCGAAATGCTTCTTCTAATGTAAAATAGTGTTTCCATGCTGGAAAAAGTCTTATTTTGACGCCAGCAGCACATTTGATACAAAGCTGTCATTTCAGCTCAAACGGTAAAATTTGACCGTTCCTGGCCATATGAGACTGTTTTTCACAGCGTGTGCCCTGAAAATGCCACACAGTACAAATCACAGAAACATACTTGAAAACTCTGCGAAATGCTTCTTCTAATGTAAAATAGTGTTTCCATGCTGGAAAGAGTCTTATTTTGACGCCAGCAACATATTTTAGACACACCGTTCATTTCAGCACTAACTGACTGAAACTTGCCGTTTTAAGCGTTTCCAGCCATTCTCTGTGTGTCTGGGACACAGCGTGTGCCCTGAAAATGCCACACAGTACAAATCACAGAAACATACTTGAAAACTCTGCAAAATGCTTCTTCTAATGTAAAATAGTGTTTCCATGCTGGAAACAGTCTTATTTGACGCCAGCAACATATTTTAGACACACCGTTCATTTCAGCACTAACTGACTGAAACTTGCCGTTTTAAGCGTTTCCAGCCATTCTCTGTGTGTCTGGGACACAGCGTGTGCCCTGAAAATGCCACACAGTACAAATCACAGAAACATACTTGAAAACTCTGCAAAATGCTTCTTCTAATGTAAAATAGTGTTTCCATGCTGGAAAAAGTCTTATTTTGACGCCAGCAGCACATTTGATACAAAGCTGTCATTTCAGCTCAAACGGTAAAATTTGACCGTTCCTGGCCATATGAGACTGTTTTTCACAGCGTGTGCCCTGAAAATGCCACACAGTACAAATCACAGAAACATACTTGAAAACTCTGCGAAATGCTTCTTCTAATGTAAAATAGTGTTTCCATGCTGGAAACAGTCTTATTTTGACGCCAGCAGCACATTTGATACAAAGCTGTCATTTCAGCTCAAACGGTAAAATTTGACCGTTCCTGGCCATATGAGACTGTTTTTCACAACGTTTGCCCTGAAAGTGCAAGGTACTGCAGATGAAAGAAACACACCGGAAAACTCTGCAAAATGCTTCTTCTAATGTAAAATAGTGTTTCCATGCTGGAAAAAGTCTTATTTTGACGCCAGCAACATATTTTAGACTGAAACTTGCCGTTTTAAGTGTTTCCAGAAATTCTCTGTGTGTCTGGGACACAGCGTGTGCCCTGAAAATGCCACACAGTACAAATCAAAAAAACATACTTGAAAACTCTGCGAAATGCTTCTTCTAATGTAAAATAGTGTTTCCATGCTGGAAAAAGTCTTATTTTGACGCCAGCAGCACATTTGATACAAAGCTGTCATTTCAGCTCAAACGGTAAAATTTGACCGTTCCTGGCCATACTGAGACTGTTTTTCACAACGTTTGCCCTGAAAGTGCCAGGTACTGTAGATGAAAAAACACACACGGAAAACTCAGCAAAATGCAGCGTCTGCCCTGAATATTTCACATACTGGGGATCACACAAACATACGGGAAAATCTGCAAAATGCTTCCTCTAATTGAAAATACTGTTTCCATGCTGAAAAACTCTAATTTTGACAGCAGCAACAACAGGACTGGACTGGGACAAAAAACGGCCCTGGTTAGACCGGCCCCTCATAATTAGCGGTGCACAACAGACTAATTTATGTATATCGTTCCCCGAAGCAATGTATTTTACTATTGTTACGTCTTGGCCCAGAGGAAACCATGTCGCAACATTTAAAGGAAAAATCCCAGCTCCCAAAACCACCAGCAAACTCGCAGTAACTACACATTCAATGGTTTATTTAAAATGCTTCTTGCGCACAAGGTCAGGTGCATGTTGGCTGACAGTCCACCTGGAAGTGGAGAGAGAGGAGAGCCCCAGTAAATGACAGCTTCAGATATTTGGAATAGATTTCAGAAATATTATAACACTCTCTCTTCTCTCTCCTCAACTGCTACCTCAAAAGCCTGGCTTGACTAGACAGGAAGAGAGGGACAGATTATTACAATTTATTAAGTGATAAATAGAAAACCTAAAAGAAACAAATTAAAAATACATTTGGAACTACCTGGAAAAACTGTGCAACTATCTAAACCATCAAAACATGTAGTATCTTTAGGTTACATTTTTATTTTTTGATAAGAATCTGAAAAATCTTATACTAACTGCATTGATACTGTAAAAAAAAACACACACACACACACGGAACGAAAACAAAACACAATTTAAGGCAACTGCTGCGACAGGAAATAAGAACATTATTCATTGCTCTCCATTCTCATGTAATTCTACACGTTTCACGTAGGTCACCTGATTTGGCTTCAGAACGGCGAATTTCGCCGAAAAGGTGAAACAAGTTTCATGCCTGTCCATCACCTAAAAGTCCCGGTATTATCTTAACATTACTACCTGCTTACCCGCTGCGCCTGTGCTACACTTCCCTGGTCACTCTGTCCCTCGGGTTCCCTGTCAACAGCCTCTGGCTGCTCCTCTCCCTGGAGGCTACAGCAGCCCCTCCAGAGATTATGTCTTTTATTTTAGTACATTTTGCAGCTTCTATAGCGAGATTATTTTTAATCTTTTAGCCCGCAACCTCTCCGCACCTCCTTTCTTCCGCTTCTCCATGTTTCCACGCTCAACACTAAACTGGCGGGATCAGTGCAGAGAAAGGGGTGGGGCTGCTCTCGTAAACTACTATATCCTGATTGGTTTAGTCCACTGTCTATATTGAAGATATATTGCCACACCCTCTAAACCCGGTCTCTAAGTCTAAAAACAAAAACAAAAACAAAACAAAAAAACAAACAAACAGCATCGGCCCGAGGACTGTCGGCCCACGGGAAAATGCCGGTATGCCAGATTACCAGTCCAGGCCTGAGCAGCAAATTTCACACTCACCTTTCGTTGCAGCTCTAACGATCCCGTTCTAGCGTTTTCTACCCATGTGGACATCATTTTCACCAAGCCTTCCTTGAAAATACCACATTGCAGTTAAAAAAAACACAGAGGAAAACTCACTTTAGTTGTCGGCTATGGCTACCGCTACATCTGGACAAAAAAAAGGAGGCTAGTGAAAAAAAAAAGAAAAGCAGTGCTCATACTTCGCTATGATTGGTTGGTCACGTTCAAAGGAAGAGCGACGTTAGCTGCCTGGAGAAAAAAAAACAAAAGTAGCTGGTACACCTGGACTAAAAAGCGAGGTTAGTGAAAAAAAAACAGCACTTCTCATACTTCGCCATGATTGGTTGGTCACGTTCAAAGGATGCGAAAGCCCAGATTTAAAAAAAAAAAAAAAAAAAACTCATGCATCTGTGCGCAGGCATAGAGCTGCAATTAATAGAATGTGCATTATAGATGATAATCGATCTCTCTCCTCTGGCAGATCCTCAACATTTTTAATCCTTCACGATCTGTATCCTTCACTGTAACAAATTTCTGTAATTTCCCGAAGAACCCGATCCATCAAGTCAATAAAGTGTAAGTAACACGTTATTAGCTTACAAAATTCAAATGTTATTCAAACGATAACTTCATACAATATAATTTGTCTGTATATCAGACTGGTTTTACGTTTAATTTAAAGAATATGCATGTTGCCAACAGACAGAAGCAGGCAATAGGCGGTGAAGAGGAAGCTGCAAAACCAGCATTTTGGTAAGTATGATGATTCTTTATTTTGATAGTGACTGTAGTTCACGTTATTTTATTTATCTTAGTCGCGTTTTATACGGAATATACGGGTTGTGGGGCGCAGACTGCACTGTTTTTACAAGCGTTAGCTAGCGAAAAACTGGTTAAGTTAAGCTAACGCTAGCTGCCTGCATTAGCCCTGTCACCTTCAGGACAGAGCGATTGCCAGCACATTATCTAAAACCCTCCAGGTTAGAAAACTGTTGGGCGAAAGCCCATTGTTTATAGTTGTCAAGTTACACGTTATGGCATTATGTTACACGTTAGTATGACATTGCAGAGGTACTAAGTCAGGCGGTTTTCCTCTGTTTTGCAAGCTCAACATGGCAGTTTATGCTGCAGTTACAGTAACACACACGCTTTAAACACTGTGTGAGCTTGAGCTCGGGTAATATTTAACATTGACTCATTAGCTCAGCAGCCACTGTGGCTCTGAGTTTTTATTGGGTTTAATTTGAACTGGAAGAGGGTTGTTGCTAAGAATCTGATATATCCCTGCTCTTAAGTCCAAAATTGTGTCTATTAAAAAGTAAGGTTTTGCTGTCAAACATCAGTCATCTGCATGTGAAAGCGAGAGAAAAAGATAGAAATTGAATTGAGTACAAATTTAACTAAAGATGTCATAACTTGAATTGTGATTAAGAATTAAATTGTTGACATCTGAAACTGAAGTTATATATAATTAATGTGCCAATATCAGCTATTCTTATTGCATGGAAGTCCAATCAAGCAATCAGTCATCTCTTACAGCTCCACCAAGTGAATCAGTCTGGAGTGGAACCTTGGAGAATCCATCTGGGCAGAGATAGTTATATCTGATATTGGGTAAGATTATGTTATAGAAAAAAAGGCACAATTAACATTGGCTAAGCAGTTAAATTGTTCAACCTCATCAGTAACCAGCCTAATTAAGCATGCATATTTTGCTGTTGAACTGTCCCCTTGCTACAGGTGCAGAGGAAAACCCTGGGCGGTGGCGTTACTGCAGAAGGCACAGTGATCATCACCACACATCTGTGAAGACAATTTTTAGGTAAAAATTTGTCTGTTACATTTATATTGCTGAAAATGTTTTCTTGTGTGAGATTTTAAAATTTAACATAGTTGAGATTCAGTACAACATCTGTGCTAATATAGCACCTCAGGTAACTCATGTAAGTTAAGTTTACTATTCTTGCTGTACTAAGTGGATAGCAAAATACTAGTCCATCGTCTTATGTAGTGTATTTTCTAGTCTGTTGCAAAACTAGAGATTAATATGAATTAGTTTAATCTATGGATATGTTCATGTGGAAGGGCAACAGGAAAAGCAACAGAAAGAATATCTAAAAATGCCAAAAGAACAATAATAAAGCAAATGTTTATTTATGTTTAGGTGATGTTCTCATGCCAATGAGCTGGATGCGTAGCATTGAGGGACAAGTGGTTGTGGGTCCACACCAGAAAATTGTGGCTGGAAT
Source organism: Toxotes chatareus (assembly GCA_016801885.1). Classification (NCBI taxonomy): domain Eukaryota; kingdom Metazoa; phylum Chordata; class Actinopteri; family Toxotidae; genus Toxotes; species Toxotes chatareus. Next base: position 14,457 of record JAFBJY010000178.1, on the reverse strand, counting down.
GGCAGTGTTTTTCTCATGCTATTGCGTCTTCAATCTGGTGTACCAAGAGGAGGCCTCGTGCACACTTGAATTCATCAAAGGTAAGTGCTTCAAAGGGATGCCAGTGGATTATTATTTAGTTACATTTTCATTATGAATAACATATGGTGTAATTTTTATTCAATTCCTGCATTTCCATTGTATTGCATTGCAAAGCTTCTTTCTGTTTTAGCTTGCATGGATGGAACATCTGCAATTAATGCAAATTTTTGTTTTGAAGTTTTGCATATTTGGAAAAATGTTAAGCTATTCTCCAAAACTTGATGGGTTCTGCTGTCTCTTCAAACAATGTATTTCATTAAATGTCTTTTCTCTGATTTTGTGACTTTAGATGCTTCATCAGGATCAACCCAACCTCTGGCACAAAGATGACCAAGTGGATCAGTCCAGGTAGTGGGAAGGTGCATGAGAAGAGTAACAACAGTGTCAGCCCTCATGTCTCTGCACTTCTCAAAAGATTAACGGACTATGAATGGCTTTGACTCTGTTGCAAGGAAAATGGCACATGGTATTTCTTTAATAAAATTGTTTTCAAAATAAGCTTTTTACAAGTTACATGTTTGACGTTGCTACACATTTGAGTTGACCATGAATGACTATGCTGCAATGGTCTTGTGCAGTCTGTCCTGGGTTTATGCTTTCCATGCACATGCTTATTGGCTAATAAAAGGAAAGTTACCTTAAGTTTAATACATTTCATACATATCTGGTGTGCAATCACACACCACACTGTATTGAATATAATTGCATAATATAATAAACACTGTATTGAGTCCTAATAAATGTTTTTTCATCACTTTTTTATTTAACAGCTCAAGATAATCTAAAGTAGTGTTGATATATTTTGGATTATCAGCAGCCACAGCGTGCCTAATTTGCTAAATGTGAAAAAAATTAACTGTGAACCCATTCTACAGTAAGATACTGAATTATGAATAAGTAACAGCTATTTATTGGCAACAGTAGTTGCCAGGGAACTCATGTAATATGAATGGAATACATGATAATATTGTAAACAAATATACAATTAACATACATTGCTGTAATTTATACACAGCAAAAACTGTAAAACGTGTCCAGTAAATTACTGTAATTATTTTTACATTAATTAACGTAAGTACAGTGTATCGCCCTATCCTACACCGTGTAGGATATGACGTTATTAGATCTATAGGGCACATTCTATTAATTTGCAGCTCTATGCGTGCGCACAGATGCATGAGAAGTAGTTTTTCCTCTGGGCAACTAACATCGCGCTTCCTTTGAACGTGACCAACCAATCATGGCGAAATACGAGCAGTGCTGTGTTTTATTTTTCCACTAGCCTCGCTTTTTTAGTCCAGGTGTAGCGGCTAGTGTTGTTTTGTTTCCTTGGCAACTAAGGTCGCTCTTCCTTTGAACGTAACCAACCAATCCTGGCCAAGTATGAGCAGTGCTGTTTTTTTTTTTTTTTCACTAACCTCGCTTTATTAGTCCAGATGTACCGGGTAGCCATAGCCGACAACGAAAGTGAGTTTCCCTCTGTGTCTCCCTCATCTGCAATGTGGTATTTTCAAGGAAGGCTTTGTGAAAAAGATGTTCAGATGGGATTAAAAGCTACAACTGGATCGTTAGAACTGAAATGAAAGGTGAGTGTGAAACTTGCTGCTGGTGTCAAAATAAGAGTTTTTTCATCATGGAAACACTATTTTAAATTAGAAGAAGCATCTTCAGAGTTTTCCAGTGTGTTTGTGTGATCTGCAGTATGGCATTTTCAGGGAAAGCTTTGAACTGAAAATCGCTATAACTGTAATCTGAAAGTCAGTTAAAGCTGAAATTTTTTTTCTTTACTGACCTAGCTTTTTAGTCAAGCTGTAGCTGATAGCCATGGCCGACAACGAAAGTGAGTTTTCCACTGTGTTTCCCTCATCTGCAATTTGGTATTTTCAGGGATGGCTTTGTGAAAAAGAAAGCTGAAAATATTATAACTGTACCGTTAGAGCTGAAATGAAAGGTGATTGTGAAACTACCAGCTGGCGTTAAAATTAGACTTTTTCCAGCATAGAAACACTGTTGTCAACTAGAAGAAGTATTTTGCAGAGTTTTCCAGTATGTTTCTGTGATCCCAAGTATGTGAAATTTTCAAGCAGACGCTGGGAAAAAGACAATCTGAAACGGGCTGGAACGGTAAAATTCTAACGCTAGAATTGAAATGAAAGGTGTGTATGAAATATGTTGCTCGCGTCAAAATAAGATTTTTTCCAGCATGGAAACAGTGTTGTCAACTAGAAGAAGTATTTTGGGGAGTTTTCAAGTGTGTTTCTATTATGTGTAGTATTTGGCATTTTAACAGAAGACGTTGTGATATAGTCGCTCATCTTGTCTGGAAACGCTTATAACTGTACTGTTAGAGCTGAAATGAACGGTGTGTCTAAAATATGTTGCCGGCGTCAAAATAAGACTGTTTCCAGCATGGAAACACTATTTTACATTAGAAGAAGCATTTCGTCAGAGTTTTCAAGTATGTTTCTGTGATTTGTACTGTGTGGCATTTTCAGGGCACACGCTGTGAAAAACAGTCTCATATGGCCAGGAACGGTGAAATTTTACCGTTTGAGCTGAAATGACAGCTTTGTATCAAATGTGCTGCTGGCGTCAAAATAAGACTGTTTCCAGCATGGAAACACTATTTTACATAAGAAGAAGCATTTCGCAGAGTTTTCAAGTATGTTTCTGTGATTTGTACTGTGTGGCATTTTCAGGGCACACGCTGTGAAAAACAGTCTCATGGATGGCCAGGAACGGTGAAATTTTCAGTCGTTTGAGCTGAAATGACAGCTTTGTATCAAATATGCTTGCTGGCGTCAAAATAAGACTGTTTCCAGCATGGAAACACTATTTTACATTAGAAGAAGCATTTCGCAGAGTTTTCAAGTATGTTTCTGTGATTTGTACTGTGTGGCATTTTCAGGGCACACGCTGTGAAAAACAGTCTCATATGGCCAGGAACGGTGAAATTTTACCGTTTGAGCTGAAATGACAGCTTTGTATCAAAATAGCTGCTGGCGACAAAATAAGACTGTTTACAGCATGGAAACACTATTTTACATTAGAAGAAGCATTTCGCAGAGTTTTCAAGTATGTTTCTGTGATTTGTACTGTGTGGCATTTTCAGGGCACACGCTGTGTCTGAGCACTCATATGGCTGGAAACGCTTAAAACGGCAAGTTTCAGTCAGTTAGTGCTGAAATGACGGTGTGTCTAAAATATGTTGCTGGCGTCAAAATAAGACTGTTTCCAGCATGGAAACACTATTTTACATTAGAAGAAGCATTTTGCAGAGTTTTCCCGTGTGTTTCTTTCATCTGCAGTACCTGGCACTTTCAGGGCAAACGTTGTGAAAAACAGTCTCATATGGCCAGGAACGGTGAAATTTTACCGTTTGAGCTGAAATGACAGCTTTGTATCAAATGTGCTGCTGGCGTCAAAATAAGACTGTTTCCAGCATGGAAACACTATTTTACATTAGAAGAAGCATTTCGCAGAGTTTTCAAGTATGTTTCTGTGATTTGTACTGTGTGGCATTTTCAGGGCACACGCTGTGTCCCAACACACAGAGAATGGCTGGAAACGCTTAAAACGGCAAGTTTCAGTCAGTTAGTGCTGAAATGAACGGTGTGTCTAAAATATGTTGCTGGCGTCAAAATAAGACTGTTTCCAGCATGGAAACACTATTTTACATTAGAAGAAGCATTTTGCAGAGTTTTCCCGTGTGTTTCTTTCATCTGCAGTACCTGGCACTTTCAGGGCAAACGTTGTGAAAAACAGTCTCATATGGCCAGGAACGGTGAAATTTTACCGTTTGAGCTGAAATGACAGCTTTGTATCAAATGTGCTGCTGGCGTCAAAATAAGACTGTTTCCAGCATGGAAACACTATTTTACATTAGAAGAAGCATTTCGCAGAGTTTTCAAGTATGTTTCTGTGATTTGTACTGTGTGGCATTTTCAGGGCACACGCTGTGTCTGAAAAAACAGTCTCATATGGCCAGGAACGGTCAAATTTTACCGTTTGAGCTGAAATGACAGCTTTGTATCAAATGTGCTGCTGGCGTCAAAATAAGACTGTTTCCAGCATGGAAACACTATTTTACATTAGAAGAAGCATTTCGCAGAGTTTTCAAGTATGTTTCTGTGATTTGTACTGTGTGGCATTTTCAGGGCACACGCTGTGAAAAAACAGTCTCATATGGCCAGGAACGGTCAAATTTTACCGTTTGAGCTGAAATGACAGCTTTGTATCAAATGTGCTGCTGGCGTCAAAATAAGACTGTTTCCAGCATGGAAACACTATTTTACATTAGAAGAAGCATTTCGCAGAGTTTTCAAGTGTGTTTCTTTGATTTGTACTGTGTGGCATTTTCAGGGCACACGCTGTGAAAAAACAGTCTCATATGGCCAGGAACGGTCAAATTTTACCGTTTGAGCTGAAATGACAGCTTTGTATCAAATGTGCTGCTGGCGTCAAAATAAGACTGTTTCCAGCATGGAAACACTATTTTACATTAGAAGAAGCATTTCGCAGAGTTTTCAAGTATGTTTCTGTGATTTGTACTGTGTGGCATTTTCAGGGCACACGCTGTGTCCCAGACACACAGAGAATGGCTGGAAACGCTTAAAACAGCAAGTTTCAGTCAGTTAGTGCTGAAATGAACGGTGTGTCTAAAATATGTTGCTGGCGTCAAAATAAGACTGTTTCCAGCATGGAAACACTATTTTACATTAGAAGAAGCATTTTGCAGAGTTTTCCCGTGTGTTTCTTTCATCTGCAGTACCTGGCACTTTCAGGGCAAACGTTGTGAAAAACAGTCTCATATGGCCAGGAACGGTGAAATTTTACCGTTTGAGCTGAAATGACAGCTTTGTATCAAATGTGCTGCTGGCGTCAAAATAAGACTGTTTCCAGCATGGAAACACTATTTTACATTAGAAGAAGCATTTCGCAGAGTTTTCAAGTATGTTTCTGTGATTTGTACTGTGTGGCATTTTCAGGGCACACGCTGTGTCTGAACACACAGAGAATGGCTCATATGGCCAGGAACGGTGAAATTTCACCAGTTTGAGCTGAAATGAACGCTTTGTATCAAATGTGCTGCTGGCGTCAAAATAAGACTGTTTCCAGCATGGAAACACTATTTTACATTAGAAGAAGCATTTCGCAGAGTTTTCAAGTATGTTTCTGTGATTTGTACTGTGTGGCATTTTCAGGGCACACGCTGTGTCTGAACACACAGAGATGGCTGGAAACGCTTAAAACGGCAAATTTCAGTCAGTTAGTGCTGAAATGAACGGTGTGTCTAAAATATGTTGCTGGCGTCAAAATAAGACTGTTTCCAGCATGGAAACACTATTTTACATTAGAAGAAGCATTTTGCAGAGTTTTCCCGTGTGTTTCTTTGATCTGCAGTACCTGGCACTTTCAGGGCAAACGTTGTGAAAAACAGTCTCATATGGCCAGGAACGGTGAAATTTTACCGTTTGAGCTGAAATGACAGCTTTGTATCAAATGTGCTGCTGGCGTCAAAATAAGACTGTTTCCAGCATGGAAACACTATTTTACATTAGAAGAAGCATTTCGCAGAGTTTTCAAGTATGTTTCTGTGATTTGTACTGTGTGGCATTTTCAGGGCACACGCTGTGTCTGAACACACAGAGAATGGCTGGAAACGCTTAAAACGGCAAGTTTCAGTCAGTTAGTGCTGAAATGAACGGTGTTTCTAAAATATGTTGCTGGCGTCAAAATAAGACTGTTTCCAGCATGGTAACACTATTTTACATTAGAAGAAGCATTTCGCAGAGTTTTCAAGTATGTTTCTGTGATTTGTACTGTGTGGCATTTTTCAGGGCACACGCTGTGAAAAACAGTCTCATATGGCCAGGAACGGTGAAATTTTACCGTTTGAGCTGAAATGACAGCTTTGTATCAAATGTGCTGCTGGCGTCAAAATAAGACTGTTTCCAGCATGGAAACACTATTTTACATTAGAAGAAGCATTTTGCAGAGTTTTCAAGTATGTTTCTGTGATTTGTGCTGTGTGGCATTTTCAGGGCAAACGTTGTGAAAAACAGTCTCATATGGCCAGGAACGGTGAAATTTTACCGTTTGAGCTGAAATGACAGCTTTGTATCAAATGTGCTGCTGGCGTCAAAATAAGACTGTTTCCAGCATGGAAACACTATTTTACATTAGAAGAAGCATTTTGCAGAGTTTTCCCGTGTGTTTCTTTCATCTGCAGTACCTGGCACTTTCAGGGCAAACGTTGTGAAAAACAGTCTCATATGGCCAGGAACGGTGAAATTTTACCGTTTGAGCTGAAATGACAGCTTTGTATCAAATGTGCTGCTGGCGTCAAAATAAGACTGTTTCCAGCATGGAAACACTATTTTACATTAGAAGAAGCATTTCGCAGAGTTTTCAAGTATGTTTCTGTGATTTGTACTGTGTGGCATTTTCAGGGCACACGCTGTGTCCCAACACACAGAGAATGGCTGGAAACGCTTAAAACGGCAAGTTTCAGTCAGTTAGTGCTGAAATGAACGGTGTTTCTAAAATATGTTGCTGGCGTCAAAATAAGACTGTTTCCAGCATGGAAACACTATTTTACATTAGAAGAAGCATTTCGCAGAGTTTTCAAGTATGTTTCTGTGATTTGTACTGTGTGGCATTTTCAGGGCACACGCTGTGAAAAACAGTCTCATATGGCCAGGAACGGTGAAATTTCACCGTTTGAGCTGAAATGACAGCTTTGTATCAAATGTGCTGCTGGCGTCAAAATAAGACTGTTTCCAGCATGGAAACACTATTTTACATTAGAAGAAGCATTTTGCAGAGTTTTCCCGTGTGTTTCTTTCATCTGCAGTAACTGGCACTTTCAGGGCAAACGTTGTGAAAAACAGTCTCATATGGCCAGGAACGGTGAAATTTTACCGTTTGAGCTGAAATGACAGCTTTGTATCAAATGTGCTGCTGGCGTCAAAATAAGACTGTTTCCAGCATGGAAACACTATTTTACATTAGAAGAAGCATTTCGCAGAGTTTTCAAGTATGTTTCTGTGATTTGTACTGTGTGGCATTTTCAGGGCACACGCTGTGTCTGAACACAGAGAATCTCATATGGCCAGGAACGGTGAAATTTTACCGTTTGAGCTGAAATGACAGCTTTGTATCAAATGTGCTGCTGGCGTCAAAATAAGACTGTTTCCAGCATGGAAACACTATTTTACATTAGAAGAAGCATTTCGCAGAGTTTTCAAGTATGTTTCTGTGATTTGTACTGTGTGGCATTTTCAGGGCACACGCTGTGTCCCAACACACAGAGAATGGCTGGAAACGCTTAAAACGAAATTTTCAGTCAGTTAGTGCTGAAATGAACGGTGTGTCTAAAATATGTTGCTGGCGTCAAAAATAAGACTGTTTCCAGCATGGAAACACTATTTTACATTAGAAGAAGCATTTCGCAGAGTTTTCAAGTATGTTTCTGTGATTTGTACTGTGTGGCATTTTCAGGGCACACGCTGTGTCCCAACACACAGAGAATGGCTGGAAACGCTTAAAACGGCAAGTTTCAGTCAGTTAGTGCTGAAATGAACGGTGTTTCTAAAATATGTTGCTGGCGTCAAAAATAAGACTGTTTCCAGCATGGAAACACTATTACATTAGAAGAAGCATTTTGCAGAGTTTTCCCGTGTGTTTCTTTCATCTGCAGTACCTGGCACTTTCAGGGCAAACGTTGTGAAAAACAGTCTCATATGGCCAGGAACGGTGAAATTTTACCGTTTGAGCTGAAATGACAGCTTTGTATCAAATGTGCTGCTGGCGTCAAAATAAGACTGTTTCCAGCATGGAAACACTATTTTACATTAGAAGAAGCATATCGCAGAGTTTTCAAGTATGTTTCTGTGATTTGTACTGTGTGGCATTTTCAGGGCACACGCTGTGAAACACAGAGATATGGCCAGGAACGGTCAAATTTTACCGTTTGAGCTGAAATGACAGCTTTGTATCAAATGTGCTGCTGGCGTCAAAATAAGACTGTTTCCAGCATGGAAACACTATTTTACATTAGAAGAAGCATTTTGCAGAGTTTTCCGTGTGTTTCTTTCATCTGCAGTAACTGGCACTTTCAGGGCAAACGTTGTGAAAAACAGTCTCATATGGCCAGGAACGGTGAAATTTTACCGTTTGAGCTGAAATGACAGCTTTGTATCAAATGTGCTGCTGGCGTCAAAATAAGACTGTTTCCAGCATGGAAACACTATTTTACATTAGAAGAAGCATTTCGCAGAGTTTTCAAGTATGTTTCTGTGATTTGTACTGTGTGGCATTTTCAGGGCACACGCTGTGTCCCAACACACAGAGAATGGCTGGAAACGCTTAAAACGGCAAGTTTCAGTCAGTTAGTGCTGAAATGAACGGTGTGTCTAAAATATGTTGCTGGCGTCAAAATAAGACTGTTTCCAGCATGGAAACACTATTTTACGATAGAAGAAGCATTTTGCAGAGTTTTCCCGTGTGTTTCTTTCATCTGCAGTACCTGGCACTTTCAGGGCAAACGTTGTGAAAAACAGTCTCATATGGCCAGGAACGGTGAAATTTTACCGTTTGAGCTGAAATGACAGCTTTGTATCAAATGTGCTGCTGGCGTCAAAAATAAGACTGTTTCCAGCATGGAAACACTATTTTACATTAGAAGAAGCATTTCGCAGAGTTTTCAAGTATGTTTCTGTGATTTGTACTGTGTGGCATTTTCAGGGCACACGCTGTGTCCCAGACACACAGAGAATGGCTGGAAACGCTTAAAACGGCAAGTTTCAGTCAGTTAGTGCTGAAATGAACGGTGTTTCTAAAATATGTTGCTGGCGTCAAAATAAGACTGTTTCCAGCATGGAAACACTATTTTACATTAGAAGAAGCATTTCGCAGAGTTTTCAAGTATGTTTCTGTGATTTGTACTGTGTGGCATTTTCAGGGCACACGCTGTGAAAAACAGTCTCATATGGCCAGGAACGGTGAAATTTTACCGTTTGAGCTGAAATGACAGCTTTGTATCAAATGTGCTGCTGGCGTCAAAATAAGACTGTTTCCAGCATGGAAACACTATTTTACATTAGAAGAAGCATTTCGCAGAGTTTTCCCGTATGTTTCTTTCATTTGCAGTGTGTGGCACTTTCAGGGCAAACGTTGTGAAAAACAGTCTCATATGGCCAGGAACGGTGAAATTTTACCGTTTGAGCTGAAATGATAGCTTTGTATCAAATGTGCTGCTGGCGTCAAAATAAGACTGTTTCAGCATGGAAACACTATTTTACATTAGAAGAAGCATTTTGCAGAGTTTTCCCGTGTGTTTCTTTCATCTGCAGTACCTGGCACTTTCAGGGCAAACGTTGTGAAAAACAGTCTCATATGGACAGGAACGGTGAAATTTTACCGTTTGAGCTGAAATGACAGCTTTGTATCAAATGTGCTGCTGGCGTCAAAATAAGACTGTTTCCAGCATGGAAACACTATTTTACATTAGAAGAAGCATTTCGCAGAGTTTTCAAGTATGTTTCTGTGATTTGTACTGTGTGGCATTTTCAGGGCACACGCTGTGTCCCAGACACACAGAAGAATGGCTGGAAACGCTTAAAACGGCAAGTTTCAGTCAGTTAGTGCTGAAATGAACGGTGTTTCTAAAATATGTTGCTGGCGTCAAAATAAGACTGTTTCCAGCATGGAAACACTATTTTACATTAGAAGAAGCATTTCGCAGAGTTTTCAAGTATGTTTCTGTGATTTGTGTACTGTGTGGCATTTTCAGGGCACACGCTGTGAAAAACAGTCTCATATGGCCAGGAACGGTGAAATTTTACCGTTTGAGCTGAAATGACAGCTTTGTATCAAATGTGCTGCTGGCGTCAAAATAAGACTGTTTCCAACATGGAAACACTATTTTACATTAGAAGAAGCATTTTGCAGAGTTTTCCCGTATGTTTTCTTTCATCTGCAGTAACTGGCACTTTCAGGGCAAACGTTGTGAAAAACAGTCTCATATGGCCAGGAACGGTGAAATTTTACCGTTTGAGCTGAAATGATAGCTTTGTATCAAATGTGCTGCTGGCGTCAAAATAAGACTTTTTCCAGCATGGAAACACTATTTTACATTAGAAGAAGCATTTCGCAGAGTTTTCAAGTATGTTTCTGTGATTTGTACTGTGTGGCATTTTCAGGGCACACGCTGTGAAAAACAGTCTCATATGGCCAGGAACGGTGAAATTTTACCGTTTGAGCTGAAATGACAGCTTTGTATCAAATGTGCTGCTGGCGTCAAAATAAGACTGTTTCCAGCATGGAAACACTATTTTACATTAGAAGAAGCATTTCGCAGAGTTTTCAAGTATGTTTCTGTGATTTGTACTGTGTGGCATTTTCAGGGCACACGCTGTGTCTGAACACAGAGAATGGCTGGAAACGCTTAAAACGGCAAGTTTCAGTCAGTTAGTGCTGAAATGAACGGTGTGTCTAAAATATGTTGCTGGCGTCAAAATAAGACTGTTTCCAGCATGGAAACACTATTTTACATTAGAAGAAGCATTTCGCAGAGTTTTCAAGTATGTTTCTGTGATTTGTACTGTGTGGCATTTTCAGGGCACACGCTGTGTCCCAGACACACAGAGAATGGCTGGAAACGCTTAAAACGGCAAGTTTCAGTCAGTTAGTGCTGAAATGAACGGTGTGTCTAAAATATGTTGCTGGCGTCAAAATAAGACTGTTTCCAGCATGGAAACACTATTTTACATTAGAAGAAGCATTTTGCAGAGTTTTCCCGTGTTTCTTTCATCTGCAGTACCTGGCACTTTCAGGGCAAACGTTGTGAAAAACAGTCTCATATGGCCAGGAACGGTGAAATTTTACCGTTTGAGCTGAAATGACAGCTTTGTATCAAATGTGCTGCTGGCGTCAAAATAAGACTTTTTCCAGCATGGAAACACTATTTTACATTAGAAGAAGCATTTCGCAGAGTTTTCAAGTATGTTTCTGTGATTTGTACTGTGTGGCATTTTCAGGGCACACGCTGTAACAGTCTCATATGGCCAGGAACGGTCAAATTTTACCGTTTGAGCTGAAATGACAGCTTTGTATCAAATGTGCTGCTGGCGTCAAAATAAGACTGTTTCCAGCATGGAAACACTATTTTACATTAGAAGAAGCATTTCGCAGAGTTTTCCCGTATGTTTCTTTCATCTGTAGTAACTGGCACTTTCAGGGCAAACGTTGTGAAAAAACAGTCTCATATGGCCAGGAACGGTGAAATTTTACCGTTTGAGCTGAAATGACAGCTTTGTATCAAATGTGCTGCTGGCGTCAAAATAAGACTGTTTCCAGCATGGAAACACTATTTTACATTAGAAGAAGCATTTCGCAGAGTTTTCAAGTATGTTTCTGTGATTTGTACTGTGTGGCATTTTTCAGGGCACACGCTGTGTCTGAACACACAGAGAATGGCTGGAAACGCTTAAAACAGCAAGTTTCAGTCAGTTAGTGCTGAAATGAACGGTGTTTCTAAAATATGTTGCTGGCGTCAAAATAAGACTGTTTCCAGCATGGAAACACTATTTTACATTAGAAGAAGCATTTCGCAGAGTTTTCAAGTATGTTTCTGTGATTTGTACTGTGTGGCATTTTCAGGGCACACGCTGTGAAAAACAGTCTCATATGGCCAGGAACGGTGAAATTTTACCGTTTGAGCTGAAATGACAGCTTTGTATCAAATGTGCTGCTGGCGTCAAAATAAGACTGTTTCCAGCATGGAAACACTATTTTACATTAGAAGAAGCATTTCGCAGAGTTTTCAAGTATGTTTCTGTGATTTGTACTGTGTGGCATTTTCAGGGCACACGCTGTGTCTGAACACACAGAGAATGGCTGGAAACAGCTTAAAACAGCAAGTTTCAGTCAGTTAGTGCTGAAATGAACAGTGTGTCTCAAATATGTTGCTGGCGTCAAAATAAGACTGTTTCCAGCATGGAAACACTATTTTACATTAGAAGAAGCATTTCGCAGAGTTTTCAAGTATGTTTCTGTGATTTGTACTGTGTGGCATTTTCAGGGCACACGCTGTGGCTTTCAGTCTCATATGGCCAGGAACGGTGAAATTTTACCGTTTGAGCTGAAATGACAGCTTTGTATCAAATGTGCTGCTGGCGTCAAAATAAGACTGTTTCCAGCATGGAAACACTATTTTACATTAGAAGAAGCATTTCGCAGAGTTTTCAAGTATGTTTCTGTGATTTGTACTGTGTGGCATTTTCAGGGCACACATGTGTCTGACACTCAGAGAATGGCTGAACGCTGAAATTTTAGCCGTTTCAGTCAGTTAGTGCTGAAATGACAGCTTTGTCAAAATGTGCTGCTGGCGTCAAAATAAGACTGTTTCCAGCATGGAAACACTATTTTACGATAGAAGAAGCATTTTGCAGAGTTTTCCCGTGTGTTTCTTTCATCTGCAGTACCTGGCACTTTCAGGGCAAACGTTGTGAAAAACAGTCTCATATGGCCAGGAACGGTGAAATTTTACCGTTTGAGCTGAAATGACAGCTTTGTATCAAATGTGCTGCTGGCGTCAAAATAAGACTGTTTCCAGCATGGAAACACTATTTTACATTAGAAGAAGCATTTCGCAGAGTTTTCAAGTATGTTTCTGTGATTTGTACTGTGTGGCATTTTCAGGGCACACGCTGTGTCTGAACACACAGAGAATGGCTGGAAACGCTTAAAACAGCAAGTTTCAGTCAGTTAGTGCTGAAATGAACGGTGTGTCTAAAATATGTTGCTGGCGTCAAAATAAGACTGTTTCCAGCATGGAAACACTATTTTACATTAGAAGAAGCATTTTGCAGAGTTTTCCGTATGTTTCTGTTCATCTGTAGTACCTGGCACTTTCAGGGCAAACGCGTTGTGAAAAACAGTCTCATATGGCCAGGAACGGTGAAATTTTACCGTTTGAGCTGAAATGACAGCTTTGTATCAAATGTGCTGCTGGCGTCAAAAATAAGACTGTTTCCAGCATGGAAACACTATTTTTTGATTAGAAGAAGCATTTCGCAGAGTTTTCAAGTATGTTTCTGTGATTTGTACTGTGTGGCATTTTTCAGGGCACACGCTGTGTCCCAGAGTCTCATATGGCCAGGAACGGTTAAAAAAGTTTACCGTTTGAGCTGAAATGACAGCTGTATCAAATGTGCTGCTGGCGTCAAAATAAGACTGTTTCCAGCATGGAAACACTATTTTACATAGAAGAAGCATTTCGCAGAGTTTTCAAGTATGTTTCTGTGATTTGTACTGTGTGGCATTTTCAGGGCACACGCTGTCGTGAAGAGTCGTGGGTGGTACCGTTGGATGCAGAATGGTCGAATTATATTGAACGAACGTGGTTTCCAAGTGTCTAGGATGTACGGTTCAGGAGTTATTCAAGAAAAACGGTCGTCCAATCAGATGGCAGCATCACGAACCTGAGTGGAAAAATGACTAAGTGTCACAGCCGAAAACTTCCTCCAGAAAGTAGTTAGGAGCACGTTTCAGACCATTTGGAGTCGATTGGTAGTGATTTTGCGAGATGTTTTTCAAAATCATATATGGAGTTAGGGTTAGGGTTAGGGTTAGGTGTGGGTTTTTTCTCTTTAAAATAAATAATTAAAGTGGTTAGGGTTAGGATTTGGAGGTTGGGGTTGGGTTAGGAGTTAGGGTTAGGATTAATTAGGGTTATGGGTTGGGGTTAGGGTTGGGGTTGGAGGTTGGGGTTGGGGTTGGGGTTAGGGTTAGGGGTTGGGGTTGGGGTTGGGGTTGGGGTTGGGGTTAGGGTTGGGGTTAGGGTTAGGGGTTGGGGTTAGGGTTAGGGTTGGGGTTGGGTTAAGGGATGAAAACCACCTATCGTCGCGCCCGACGATAACTTCAAAGGTGCATATCTCAGGAACGGAAGGTCGTAGAGACATGAAACCACCTTGTACCCCCTATTTTCGGGTACGGGCTTTCCATTGGTACCACCCTCGAGCCTGTACAACGTTCGAGTCGGAGATATGGCCGAAATAAAGTTTGTTTTCCTGTATCTCCGGACAGGAAGGTCGTGAAGAGTCGTGGGTGGTACCGTTGGATGCAGAATGGTCGAATTATATTAGACGAACGTGGTTTCCAAGTGTCTAGGATGTACGGTTCAGGAGTTATTCAAGAAAAACGGTCGTCCAATCAGATGCGCAGCATCACGAACCTGAGTGGAAAAATGACTAAGTGTCACAGCAGAAAAACTTCCTCCAGAAAGTAGTTAGGAGCACGTTTCAGACCATTTTGGAGTCGATTGGTAGTGATTTTGCGAGATGTTTTTCAAAATCATATATGGAGTTAGGG